>CM069905.1:109146647-109335203 GCA_036172215.1 Camellia granthamiana | reverse complement strand
AGCCTAGAATTACTATGTTATGCGCACAGCAAACAAGTATAGACTAGATTGCCTAATTTGGAAATAAGCATTGCATATCCGTTTGTTTGGAAAACAATTTGAAATTGCTACTCGCAAGTAGGCTAAAATACGGATTTCAATGAGTTATTCCAACTCGAGCAATCCAACCTCCACCCACAGGCATTCAAACAATTTATCTCATATAAGCATTTAGCCACATGGTAAGCCTACTGTCATGTCAACATTCACACGCATGCGATATGCTAAAGCATAAATACTTACATCGTACTCCGTGCCAAAACAATAAACTAGTTAGCAAACATGCATGCCCTAGTTCATGTTAGAATGACTAATGCATCGCATACAGAATGTGATTAGGATAGGCTCGGCTAACCCTAAAATGGCATGTAAAATGCAATCTTTTGATGCACGTATTCAAGTTAGATTTGAAAATACAATGCGGTTTGTATGATGTACCGAGCCCGGTGCATGTCAACAAATGCATGGATGCACGCATGCATTGCATAAGGTATGCTAAAATAAACGTGCCCTAATCTACCATCAAAAGCAGGTAAATAAAAGGGAGAAAGAAATGGGGGGGTTGGAAGACATACACACCACTCACCCACACTTATTACAGATTTGCCCTCGCTCGGAGGGACCAAAAGAATAATACAAATAATTAACTACGCATGCTAATTAAATATTACAAATTGCCTAATTAGTTGACAAACTAACTAAACTAAGAAAAACAGTAAACTGCCTCGGGAGGAGAGCCAAGTGCAGCACGTGCTCGGGTCTTGCTCGGAATTGCACTGCCATGCCTAGACTGCCTCTGTTTTTCCCTGCCCTGCCCTTCTGAGAACTGCCAAAGTCTCAGAACTACTTCCTTGGATGCTGGGGATCACCACCGGCTAAACAGAATAGCCACCGGCTGCTATATGTGGCCATCGGCACAGAATTCATCCATCGGCTGATAATTGATTGTCGGTCGGCACTAAACATTGCCAGCCGGCAATGAATTCCTGCAGAACCTGCAACTCACAGCAGCAGAGGGAAAAATCTTGCATGGCAATGTTATTCAAGCAATGTATGCACCGAACACATTCCTTATCATGTTTGTGACTCAAAGGAAGATGTGCCTCGATTCTCGAGCCACCAATCACGCATTTCCATGCATGATGGCCCCAAAGAATCAAGTGTGCAATTTTCATGTCAAATGAAATGCAATGCAAATAACAAACCAAAGGGTCCCTAACCTCTATCACACTCACTTCAAGAGGCCAAGTATGCACAATGCAATCCAATCCTAAACATGTTGGCTAGCATGTGATATGGACAATGCAAGGCACTTATACAAACATACAAGCAAGCATGCAAGGCAAGCATGCAAACCAAGTAAAAGGGGGACTTAAACATGACTTAGGCAACTCCAAAATAGGCCCAAAATCAGTAGCCAAAATGCCCAAAAATGAGGACTAAACACACATGCACACATGCAAGTAAGTTAGACCAACACTTTAAGCCTTAAACTAGCAACTTTCAAACACACTTGAAAGGGGATATCATGGACAACTATCATGTAATATAAGCTCTGAAATGCATGCTAGAATGTGGTGCCAAACCAAGGCAAATGAAGCAAGCATAAGCATGCAAGCATAGTCCAAATACTTGAGGCAAGTCATGAAGCACACTTAACACAACAAACATGGCATGCACTAAACAACTAAAAACAGATTTTTAGCATGTTAAAGCAAGGCCAAGGGACTACTTAGACGGCTTCTAAGTGGTTCAAATTCAAAGGTATGCATAATGGTCAAAACATAGGGCATACAACACATGCTTTTAAAGCAACAAAGAAACAACTAAGGCGAGCATACAAGCACACCAAAGGGACTGAAATGACATGTTGGGTGATTCCAAACCACCAAAATGATGCAATTAACACATGCCATACATTCATACACTTGAGGCATACAAGCCCGGCAAGCCACAAATGCAAAGGAGCTATACTAAACATGCCAAAATTGATCCAAACGACTATGGACAGACCTAAAGCATGGCAAAATAAGCACAAAACATTCATAAGTCCAAGCCTAAATCATGCTCAAACAAAGGCTAACAACCTAAGACATGTTAAGGGAATTATAAGGCATTACATGGCAACTATGCTAAACATGCATGGGGTACCAAAACCAACACCCAACATGATTATATTATGGCATAATAAGCATGAAATGCAGCCTAGACATGATCAACACACACTTGAACATAAGGCTCCTTAAGGTAGCAAAATAGGTCCTTTTCAAGGACAACAAGGAGAGGGGGTGGCCCTCCCCTTTTAGAGACTTCAAGACACCATCTCCACCACTGAAATCCCTCAAGATTTCAGTGGTGAAGAGGCCCAAACACCAAAGTCTCGAAACTTGCACAAAATAGCACAAAATGAGGCCTTTCAAGGCCTAAGAGGGGCCAAACTTCCCCAAAGAACAAAACACTCTTAATAAACTATCAAGAGGGCCTAAAAAAAAAACTTTTTTGTATTAAACACCAGCACAAAAATAGCTCTAAGATAGGTAGAAATAGGATGCAAAAATGGGGAATAAAAGGCAAGTTTCTCACCCTTGTTGACCACCTTCACAAGTGTTGATGTTGTTGCTTCCTTGGGCTCAAATCCAGTCAAGAACACCAAGAACAAGCTCTAGTCCTTGAAGAAACCAAGAAAAAGTGAAAGACTAGGTGTTTGTGTGCAATAGTAAGACACAAAGCACCTAGAACACACACAAAGGAGATATAGAGATAGGATATGAATGGCACTCAAACCCTAAAACCAGAGCTTGCTCTGAGTTGTTTTCTCACTAAAAAGCCAACCCCTAAAGCCAAGGGGGAAGGCCTCCTCTTATAGAGGAGGCAATCTTGTAAGCTTAGGCATTAAGCAAGACAAGAAGTGCATCCCTCCATACACGTGTATGGAGGGGAAGTCAATGCCAGACAGCTGTAATAAAATATCTAAAAAAGCAGCTGAACAGTAACCGGCTAGCCAAAAATGTCATTTTGACAAAAATGACTGCCGACCGGCAACAAAGAGTGCCGGCCGGCAATATAAATTGCCGGTGGCAACAAAAACCAGCCGGTGGCCTCTAGCTAGTGCCGGTGGTGTGTGGGGATGTCTCACAAGGCATTCCCTGCCCCTCTGAGGCAAAACACAAGTGTTTGGTGCAAAACCGGACACAAAACAGTCGAGTTCAGAGATCCTGAGGCAAGGCGCGTAGCCGAGAACTCCGTGAACTCCAAACAAGAGCAAACATGGATAATCACCGAGTGTTCAAGCGGTGACATCCAAGTCTTGAGGACGGTCAAAAATGGGGTGTCTACAGATCTGGGAGCCGTTTACTGAGCAGGCGTCTTTTTGTTTTTGTTTTTCTTCTTTTGGATAGTGCTTTGTTGGTGAAGGGTAGTTTTCATGTATAAATTGGTTAGCATCTGCGCGCAATTTATTAATGAAAATTTCCTTGTAATTTTGCTACCACCACACACTTTGTATGAAAGAGTTCTGTAGTTTAATTTTAATGAAAGAGTTCTGTGTTTGTCAATGCATTTGGTAAAATGGAATTGCATATACTGTGGGGAAACCCTGATTTGTGAATCTGCCCTTGCCCCAGGGGGTTCATGAAAAGAATTCTAGCTCTGAATCAATTTGTGAGCCGGCTGGGGTACTTGGTCCGAATAGATTGATAAATCTGCTCTTGCCAGTCAACTCGTGAGCCGGATGATTTTACTGTGGCACGAATGATTTTATCTAGAACTCTTCTAAACAAACCGTACATACAATATCGTGTGTCCAAACTTTAGTTTGTTCCTTACTTGAATCTGAAGTTTTCATCAACAGTTCTTGTGCGTTTTTCTTCTTTTTTGTTTTTGTTTTTTTTTTTTTTTTTTTTATGTCGCTAACCACTGAAGGTAGAGAGGAAAAGATTGGTCAATATTTGGGTTCCTGCAGACTCAATACATATCCCATCAAAATCACCATTTGCAATTTCACTGCCTACTGATCTTGGACCCTTAGATTGATGAATCTGCCCTTGCCCCAGGGGGTTCATGATAAGAACTCTGGCTCTGAATCAATTCGTGAGCCGGCTGGGGTACTTGAGCCGAATAGATTGATGAATCTGCTCTTGCCCTAATCAACTCGTGAGCCGGCTGGGGTACTACGCACTTAGGCTGAACATATCCCATCAAAATCACCATTTGCAATTTCACTGCCTACTGATCTTGGACCCTTAGATTGATGAATCTGCCCTTGCCCCAGGGGGTTCATGATAAGAACTCTGGCTTTGAGGAATCAATTCGTGAGCCGGCTGGGGTACTTGAGCCGAATAGATTGATGAATCTGCTCTTGCCCTAATCAACTTGTGAGCCGGCTGGGGTACTTGAGCTGAATAGATTGATGAATCTGCTCTTGCCCTAATCAACTTGTGAGCCGGCTGGGGTACTTGAGCCAAAAGCTTGTCCTGCCGTCAACTTAGTCGGCGTCAGGCGATTGGGTTTCGCGATTAATGAACTTGCCTCGATCATGCTGCCTCTGCGAGTGTTAAATGATCAAAGGTACAGCTTTTAAGAGTCTGGTAGGTATCTGATTCAAACTCTTGAGAGAAAATCTATTGTGCGAATGTCGAACAAACTCTTCTTTAACAGCAAAGGGGAAGCCAAGACATTGGCTGAGCTTGGCGGTGATATGAATCGAAGTGAACACCGTGGTGCGCTCTTGCGTGCTGGGAGTAAGAGTTCTATGGGTCGAGAGAGGCGTCAATCTCCTCGACGTCGTAGTAGGTCGCCCAGACGGGATAGGCAGTCCCAGGGGAGATCGCCACACGCCCAAGTTGAAAGGAGATCAAACGCGAATCCGTGCCCGTTAAGTTTTGTAGTATTTGTGAAGAATAGGCCCATGACGAAAGCGGACTCGATCGTTCGAGATCCAGACGTGGCGGTCGAGTTTGCTCGACAAATATTTCCTCCAGAAGTTCAGCAGTCAATGGCTGGTCGTCAGGACTACGAAGTGTTTCGCGAGGGCATTCATGGGGCGGTTGAAAGGGCTCTATACGGCTTATGAAGTCGGCATGCGATTGCGCGCCGCCCGCCAAGAAATGGAGAAAAATGAAGAGCATATCCGCAGTTTGGAGGCTCGCGTGGAGGCGGCTGAACGTGAGTTAAGAAAGATCAAAGCGGCTCAGGTACAACCAGCAGGGCGGGTGAATCCAATCGTGGAAGAGAGGGTTACCAGTCGGCTTATAAGCGCTGCCATTGCCGATCATGAAACGGCGAGCATGTTCGCATTGGAGTCCGCAAAGGGGAGGTCTTATGAAAGAGGTTTTCACGAAGAGCGCTTGGTTGGAATCCAAAAGACCAAGGAGAAGCTTGCCGAAGAAGTTTGCCGATGTGAAAATCGTGGGTTTAGGCATGGTTGGATCAAGGCATCTCAAGTCGCTGAATCTCTTCGCTTGTCAGGCATCGATTCGGCGTCACCTCTCTACCACAGTAAGGACTTTTCGTTTTCTGCTTTCGAGGTTGAGAAGAGTGAGGATGAGGGCGACGCCGTATGACTTTAATTATTGTAAGGTTTGAATGCTTGTCGCGTTCGCAGTTATGTAATTTCTTGGTTTTTTGAATAAAAGACGCTTTATTGAAAATATCAAATTGTCTCCCGCATTCGGCGTGTCCGTGTTTAATTTTATTGCATAAATGTTTGGATAGACGTAAATATATCAATCGGACTCAGCATCTGTTAAATCGATGCGCCGATTCGTTGGGGTGATCGGCCTACATGTAATGGCCGTTTACTTTTGAATACAGCCATTGCGGCTTGTTGTTGAAATTTGAAGAAGCCGTGAGCCAGGGATCGGAGGGGTTACGGCATTTTTTGCATTTTTAGACTTGGCTCGAATGCCAGATGTCTAGCCGATTGGGCTAGATAATTTTTGCCCTTGCGCAGCCTGTCCGCGTTTTAGCCAACCGTTGGGTTAACTAGGTCATGGAGAATGTTGACCAACGCCTGTCTCGTGGGGGTTTAGTGTTGATAAAATCACTTCGGGATTTGGGTCTCGAGATCGCGGCCATTGCTGAGAATAAAAGCGGCAGGCGCCTCATGCAATCAAACATATTTGGCTCACCAGCATCTATTGCGTGGGATGCTCAAGAGTTCTGACCATCAGATGGTGATGATAGTTGCAGGAGCTCAAATTCCGGCCGAACTTGGCGCTCAGATGGTTTGTGGCGGAGGATTCTCCGGTGTGGGAGGTGGAGACCGCTGAAACGAGAAACTGGAAACACGTCAGCCTCCAAGTCGTTGAAGCAGATCGCCCCGAAAGGAGACACAATGACCGCTGCCCCTAACCTTCCTTGTCTTGGATCTTGGCCTTGACATTCTCGATGGTGTCAGAGGCCCGGCGACATGCCGATTCGGGCGCGATTAGATCAATGCGTTTTGAGCCGCGATGGTTGTTCAAATGACAAGAGTTGGATCGATCGGTTGATTTGTCTTAGAAGAGATAGATATTGTAATGTTCGAACGCGGATTGCGTCTATGTAACAACTTTTTAATCGGTTGATTTGTCTTAGAAGAAATAGATATTGCAATGTTCGAACGCGGATTGTGTCTATGTAACAACTTTTTAATCAAATAAAAAGTGTTACTTCATATAGTTGAGTCTTACTCTGAAAATCTTTTGTTTAGCTATGCCGGATGAATGTTCCTGATCCCAACTTTTAATGGTTAAGCATGTCATTTCGTATGGTTTAATGGTTTGCTATTAGTTTGCTATCGGAAAGTTTGCTACCGGAGCTTTTGTGTAGCTTAAATATTTTTCCTGTATTCAGGGATCGGTCCTTGCCTTAGGCGGGCTGCGAGTTTAACCGGAATGGGTCGTACTCATGGGCCGGCTAAGGCACGCCTTGTCCGGCGAACCATATTAGTAATTCCGGCTTAATTAGTTGATTAAAACAGGCTCCGGATCAGAAGACTTATTCGGCCCTAAGGTGTCGTGCAGCCAAGGGGGCTCCGAATCCGGAGACTTATTTTGGCCAATCGGGATATCCATGAAGGGCGCTCCGAATCCGGAGACTTATTCGGCCCTAAGGTATCGTGCACCAAAGGGAGCTCTGAATCTGGAGACTTATTCGGCCCCTAAGGTGTCATGCACCAAAGGGCGCTCCGAATCCGGAGACTTAATTTGGCCAATCGTGATATCCACGAAGGGCGCTCCGAATCCGGAGACTTATTCGGCCCTAAGGTGTCGTGCACCAAAGGGAGCTCCGAATCCGGAGACTTATTCGGCCCTAAGGTGTCGTGCACCAAAAGGCGCTCCGAATCCAGAGACTTATTTTGGCCAATCGTGACATCCACGATGGGCGCTCCGAATCCGGAGACTTATTCGGCCCTAAGGTGACCTACACCAAAAGGGGGCTCCGAATCCGGAGACTTATTTTGGCCAATCGTGACATCCACGAAGGCCGCTCTGAATCCGGAGGCATGTTCGGCCCTAAGGTGTCGTGCACCAAAGGGCGCTCCGAATCCGGAGACTTATTTTGGCCAATCGTGATATCCACGAAGGGCGCTCCGAATCCGGAGGCTTATTCGGCTCTAAGGTGTCGTGCAACAAAGGGAGCTCCGAATCCGGAGACTTAATTTGGCCAATCGTGATATCCACGAAGGGCGCTCTGAATTCGGAGACTTATTCGGCTCTAAGGTGTCCTGTACCAAAGGGGGCTCCGAATCCGGAGACTTATTCGGCCCTAAGGTGTCGTGCACCAAAGGGCGCTCCGAATCCGGAGACTTATTTTGGCCAATCGTGACATCCACGAAGGGCGCTCCGAATCCGGAGACTTATTCGGCCCTAAGGTGACCTGCACCAAAAGGGGGCTCCGAATCCGGAGACTTATTTTGGCCAATCGTGACATCCACGATGGGCGCTCCGAATCCGGAGGCTTGTTCGGCCCTAAGGTGTCGTGCACCAAAGGGCGCTCCGAATCCGAAGACTTATTTTGGCCAATCGTGACATCCACGAAGGGCGCTCCGAATCCGAAGACTTATTTTGGCCAATCGTGACATCCACGAAGGGCGCTCCGAATCCGGAGGCTTATTCGGCCCTAAGGTGTCGTGCACCAAAGGGCGCTCCGAATCCGGAGACTTAATTTGGCCAATCGTGATATCCACGAAGGGCGCTCCGAATTCGGAGACTTATTCGGCTCTAAGGTGTCCTGCACCAAAGGGGGCTCCGAATCCGAAGACTTATTCGGCCCTAAGGTGTCGTGCACCAAAGGGCGCTCCGAATTCGGAGACTTATTTTGGCCAATCGTGACATCCACGAAGGGCGCTCCGAATCCGGAGAATTAGTCGGCCCTAAGATGACCTGCACCAAAAGGAGGCTCCGAATCCGGAGACTTATTTGGCCAATCGTGACATCCACGAAGGGCGCTCAGAATCCGGAGGCTTGTTCGGCCCTAAGGTGTCGTGCACCAAAGGGCGCTCCGAATCCGAAGACTTATTTTGGCCAATCGTGACATCCACGAAGGGCGCTCCGAATCCGGAGGCTTATTCGGCCCCAAGAGGCTTGAAGGAGAGTTTGCCAAAGAAAATCGATTTTCATTAAAACGTGGTACCAGTACAAGCATCAGATCCCACACGTCGGGTCCGTAAATGGATCTTCATAAAGTCTACGTTCGCGCCGATTGTCGTGAGCCACGGATCTCTTCAATGCCACGGTATGTTGGGAAGCGCATAAGCTGATGGTAGGTGCTTGGGACAACCTTCATGACATGCAACCAGGGGAGCCCCATGATGGCATTATACGGCGATGGAAGCTTCACAACCAAGAATTCCACGTCAACTGTTTTTGAGCCCGCTCGAACAGGTAGCACGATCCTCCCCAACGGGTATTCTGGATTTGTGTTGAAGCCGAACAGTGGCTGAGACGACGGTGATAGGTCCGACTCATTGAGGCCGAGTTCAACAAAAGTTCTGTAGTACAAGATTTTCGAAGTGCTTCCTGGGTCTATGAGAATGCGTTCAACGCTGAACCGTCGTATGCGTAATTTGACGACCAAAGGATCGACGTGGCTGGCCACTGTTCCGACGAGGTCGGAGTCATCGAACTTAATTGTCGGAGTTTCTCTGGGCCTGCCGGTTGACATGTTATGTTTTTGGGGAATTGGGGTGCGATTGAATCGTATGCACGGTCGGGGATGCCGGCAGACCGTAGATTATGTGGATCACACCAAGCGGAGGTGAATCCTGTCTCAAGGCTAATGCTTTGGTTGGCCTTCCCTTGCTCACGTATTGCTGCAGTCAACCATCTTGCACCAATTCCTCCAGATGATCCTTTAGCGCATAACAGCTCTCGGTTTCGTGGCCGTGATCTTTGTGGTATTCGCATCGTCTGTCCCTCCTCCGTGTGTCGGGAGGCCCCACCATCTTCGATGGCCACTTGAAAAATGGAAGGTGCTGGACTTTGGTCATTATTGCCGCGATCGGCTCTGTCAACTCAGTATACTTCTTGTCGGTTCGCATTGAGCGTCTGTTGTCGACTTGTAGTTGTTCGTTCGTTCGGTGGGAGCACTGATCGCTTGATCGGCGGGAGTCCCGCCTTTTGTCTCGCTTGGTTCGTTGCCGGGGCTCAGGGCTCAGTGGCGGCACGGAGCTTATTGGTCGAGCAATTTCGGGGAGGGCCGTTTTGCTGGAGATTTGTCTGGCTTTTATCCTCAGGGCATCATCTTCGACTTTACAATATTCTTCAACTTTCTTCATCAACGCCCAGACTGTTTTGGGGGGCCTTCTGGTTAGGGAACTGCGCAGAGCACTGTCAGGATGTAAGCCCATTTTGAAGGCGGTGATGGCCATGGAGTCGTTGCAAGCGTCGTCAACAAGGTTGAAGCACTCTCAATATCGTACCGAGTACGCTCTGAGCGTATCTCCCGACTGGATCTACATAGCCCAGAGGGAGTCGGCCTGTTTCGATTGTACCTCGTTGGTGATGAACCTGGCCCTGAAGGATTTCTGCAGTTGGCGGAAGCTTTTAATCGAAGCTGGCTCCAACTTGTAATACCACCTGATGGCTAGTGGACCTAGGCTGCTAGGGAATATTCGGCACATGAGGGCTTCATTGTCTGCGTGCAGCGTCATGGCCTGTTTGTAATGATGGATATGATCAGTGGGGTCTGATTTTCCGTCGTAAAGAGTGAATGATGGAGCTTTGAATTTCTTGGGCAGGGACGCCCTTGCGATCCGTCGAACGAAAGGATCGTGCTGGTCTTCCTCGTTTGAGCTGTTTCTCCTGCGCTTGATCCTTGTTCGCAGATACTTTTCGGAGGAGCTGGAGGTTTCGGATCGTCCCCTTGCGTCGAGCTCCGTGGATAATGAGTTGGAGTTGCTATCGGTATCCTTTGGTCGAGCCCGAGGTCTTTGCCCGTCTGCCCTCGAAGGTCGCTCTGGTTCCTGGCCCATGGCCTCTCTAGATTTTGCTACCTCCAGGGCCAACTCTTGACGGAGTCGTTCGTTCTCAGCGATCATGTTCTCGAGCCTTTGTTCGTTCTGCTTTGCTTGTTCCATGATAGCCTGCATTGTTTCTTGTGCTGAAGTTGTTGGCGAATCGAAGTTCAAGACGCGTCGTGCCGCGATAGTTTCTTTTCCGAGCATATTAGCTGGGGTGAGGTCGTCTCGCTGTGTGATCTCGTCGGTGGCTATCGGAGGATCTTCGGTCACGCCTTCCATGGATGTATTTGAGTATTCCCACAGACGGCGCCAATTGTGGGGAAAGTGGATTGGAAATACTCTTCAGATCCTGGAAGACGCCAATGATCCTTAGCTAGTCACCTGCAAAGATACAAATACTCCGGTCGGGGGTGCCGGAATTAGCACTCCGACGGACAAGTCAGTTCCTCTGATCAAGAAAGCTTGTTCACTAAGTTTTTAGAAGTGATCTTACATACCTTTTCTAGTCCATTGCCATTATATTTATACTCGTTTCTTCTGATCCTCGGGGCCCGGGCCTACTTTTTCAATCATTATCTTTTCCACTATTCGGCTCTAGGGATCCTCCCCTATTCGGCCTATTTATCCTATTCGGCCCCTTATCCTTGCGAGATATCTGCCGGCTAGCATCAAGCTTCTGAAATATACCTCCTTTACCTTCGCCAATTATTCGGCTACCACAGTAGTTATGCCCATGAAGGGCTTTGATGTTATTTTGGGTATGGACTGGTTATCGTCATACCGGGCAGTTATTGATTGCTACCCCCAGAGGGTCACTTGTTGTACCGTGAGCGGGGAGTGTTTCCATTTCTTGGGAGACCGGGTTGGTAGTGTTGTGCCACCGGAGTATGATCCACGAGGACGGAGTGAGCTTAGTGGTTTACTTGCTAGCTTTGAGAGTGGTGAGTGTGATGAGACCCAGGTTGTGTTGCCGAGGATAGTTTGTGAGTACTCGGACGTCTTTCCCGAAGATCTCGTTAGTTTGCTACCTCACCAGGAGATTGAGTTCTCTATTGATTTAGTGCCCGGCACGGCGCCGATTTCTATGGCACCTTACCGTTTTGCTCCAGCAGAGTTGGTTGAGTTGAAAGTTCAGCTCCAGGAGTTGCTAGATAAGGGCTTTGTTCGCCCTAGTGTTTCACCGTGGGGAGCACCGGCCCTCTTTGCTAAAAAGAAAGATGGTGCCTTGAGATTGTGTATCGATTATCGGAAATTGAATCGAGCTACGGTTAAGAATAAATATCCTATGCCCCGTATAGATGATTTGTTTGACCAGTTGAAGGGTTCCCGTTATTTCTCTAAGATAGACTTGAGATCGGGTTACCACCAGTTGAGGGTCAGGGAGGAGGATATTCCGAAGACGGCATTTCGTACGCGGTATGGCCATTATGAGTTTTTGGTGATGCCGTTTGGGCTTACCAACGCACTGGCAGTCTTTATGGACTTGATGAACCAGATCTTCCGGGAATTCTTGAATCGTTTTGTAGTCGTTTTCGTGGATGACATTCTTATCTATTCACCTTCAGAGGAGGAGCACAAGGAACACTTGAGAGTGGTGCTTGAGTTGCTTAGGGCCCATAGGCTGTATGCCAAGTTTGGGAAGGGTGAGTTCTGGCTAGGAGAAGTCAAGTTCTTAGGCCATGTGGTTTCCGGGGAAGGGGTGTCTGTTGATACATCCAAGACTGAGGCAGTGCAAGATTGGGCACAGCCTAAGAGTGTGTTTGAAATCCACAGTTTTCTAGGATTAGCTGGGTATTACCGTCGGTTTGTGAAGGACTTCTCCAGATTAGCTTCACCGTTGACTAGATTGACTCGGAAGGGAGTCAAATTTGTATGGAGTGAGACTTGTGAAAAGTCATTTCAGGAGCTGAAAGTTAGATTGACCACCGCTCCAGTCTTGATTAGTCCGGAGAGAGGGTTAGGTTATGCAGTCTATTGTGATGCCTCACGAGAGGGTTTGGGTTGTGTGTTGATGCAAGAGGGGAAAGTGGTAGCTTTTGGCTCACGTCAGTTGAAAATTCACGAGAAGAATTACCCTACATATGATCTAGAGTTAGCAGCTGTGATCTTTGCCTTGAAAATTTGGAGGCACTACCTTTATGGTGAGAGATTTGAGGTGTTCTCGGATCATAAGAGTCTGAAATATCTGTTTTCACAGAAAGACTTGAACTTGAGGCAGAGGAGGTGGATGGAGTTTATTGAGGATTATGACTTCGAGTTGTACTATCACCCGGGGAAGGCCAATGTTGTGGCCAATGCCCTTAGCAGGAAATCCGTTAGTGATGTAGCTTGTGTACCTATCCGAGAGTGGGAGATGTTGGGGGCGATTGGCGAGTTTGATTTGCTTCTGGGCGAATCTGTGGAGGTTGCGGCCTTGTTTTCTGTTGTTGCGCAGCCTACACTATTGACTCGAGTGTTAGAGGCACAGAGAGGTGACCTTGAAGTGGAATCCCTCCGAGAGAAGATCTCCAGTGGGAAAGTTGAGAAGGGTCTGACGGTATATCCCGACCTGAGTGTGAGATACAAAGACCGTTTGTTTATGCCGGAGTCTTGCCGAGAGGAGGTACTCCGAGAGTTTGATCATTCGCGCCTTGCGGTGCATCCGGGAGGTACTAAGATGTACCGGGATTTGTGTCGTCAGTTCTGGTGGCGGGGTATGAAGAGAGATGTGGCAGTCTTCGTGTCTAAGTGCCTTACTTGTCAGCAAGTGAAGGCCGAGCATCAGAGGCCAACGGGTTTGTTACAACCCTTGCCTATTGCCAAGTGGAAGTGGGAGCATGTCATTATAGACTTCGTTGTAGGTCTTCTGAGGACTCAGCGGGGTAGTGACGCTATTTGGGTGGTTGTAGACCGGTTGACTAAGTCGGCGCACTTCATTCCTATGCGCGTGAGAGATTCGGTAGATCATCTTGCCGACTTGTATATTCAGGACATAGTGAGGTTGCACGGGGTCCCAGTGACGATCGTCTCAGATAGAGACCCTCATTTTACTGCTAGGTTGTGGCAGAGTTTACAGAGTGCCTTGGGTACTAAGTTGACCTTTAGTACAGCTTATCATCCTCAGACTGACGGGCAGTCCGAGCGTACTATTCAGATCCTTGAGGATATGCTTCGGGGTTGTGTCCTTGACTTCAGTGGGACGAGGGAGAGGCACTTGCCCTTGGTGGAGTTTGCCTACAACAACAGTTTTCAGTCTAGCATCGGTATGGCACCATTTGAGGCCTTGTATGGTCGACCGTGTAGGTCTCCAGTTTGTTGGGCCGAGGTGGGTGACGCACCTTTGTTGGGTCCGGAGTTGGTTAGAGAGACGACGGAGAAAGTTGAGCTTATCCGTAGGAGGCTTGTTACAGCCCAGAGTCGTCAGAAATCTTATGCTGACCGTAGGAGGAGACCATTGGTGTTTGAGGAGGGTGATCATGTCTTTTTGAAGATATCACCTAGGCGGGGATTGATGAGGTTTGGGAAGAGTGGGAAGTTATCCCCTCGGTTTATTGGTCCTTTTGAGATCCTTGAGAGGATTGGCGAGGTTGCTTATCGCTTAGCTTTACCACCACAGTTGTCCGGAGTTCATGACGTGTTTCATGTGAGTATGCTTCGGAAGTATGAACCGGATCCATCACATGTATTGAATTGGACAGACTTAGAGGTAGATGAGGATGCCTCGTATGAGGAGAGACCGGTTCAGGTTTTGGATAGGCGGGATCAAGTCCTACGTGGCAAGACCATTCCTTTGGTAAAGGTTATGTGGAAACATCACGGAGTGGAGGAGGCCACTTGGGAACGTGAGTTAGAGGTCCGAGAGAAATATTCTGACCTATTTGTGGATGTTTGAACATATGTTATGTATATTGTTGTATTGTTGAACTTTAAGATCATTAAATATGTCTTAAGTTGTAAAACATTGTGAATATTTTGGTTTGTGGAAGTATTGTAGGACTTGCCTTGACATGGGAGTTGATTGTAATATTGCATATATTGGCTATATTATAGAACTGGAGATGTATCATGAAAATTTATTATGATATGAAATTATGAACCATATATGTTAGAAATGGTTGGAAATGGAAGAAAAATGCATGTTGATAGTGCACTTGTAATTTATATTGTGAAATGCCTCTTGATAAGAGATGGAATGACCGGTAATGGGTCGAGTTGTTAAATGTTGTAGTGTAACATTGTTTAAAATGGAGAAAAGCCTGCTTTCGAAAACTTGTTCTTAATTTCGGGGACGAAATTCTTTAAGGGGGGGAGGTTATAGTGATCCCGGGTTTTACCCCTTGTTGTACAGTGATCCGGACTTGTGTCCGTTGATGTTAGTAGTTGATTATTATTTTGTCTGCATCATTTCCTACTTTGTATTTGAGTTATAGGATGTGTTGGGCAGGTTTGTTACAGGTTGGTTGAGCTTAGGAACCAAAACTAGTTGCCCAGATTTTGGCCTGTCCGCTCGAGCGGATCTTTCGACGCTCGAGCGGGGACCTTGTTGTTGCTTGTCCGCTCAAACGGGAGTTTTGACGCTCGAGCAGGGAATACACTCATCCAGTATTTCCTGTGTAGTGTTGGACGCTCGAGCGGGGGATTGGCCGCTCGAGCGGGAGGTTGTGAGTGACGTTCGAGCGAGGAGTTGGGCGCTCGAGCAGGGACCTGTCTGCAGAAACTTCTGGGAGTGTGCATCCATCGCTCGAGTGGGAGTTTGGCCGCTCGAGCGGGAGTCTATGAGTGGCGCTCGAGCGGGAATTTCCACGCTCGAGCGGGGCGTCTGTTATTTAAATCCGAGATTCATCTTTTTGGCTCACTTTTTCACACCCATTTCTCTCTCTTACTTTTCCAAAAAGCCATTTGAGAGCTCTTCCCTCTAAAACCATAACTTCTCTCTAAGTATTGATCTACCTAGGGTGTTTTTCTCACCTTTGGTCTTCACAAAAGTTGTGTTGATCGTCGAGGGCTACATTTTGATCCGAACTTATTGAGTTTTGGAGCACTTTGAGTTTCGTCATCTTCTCCCTTTGAGCTCCGAATTTGAGGTAGGGATATCCTACTCCTCTTTATGAACTTTGTCTTTAAATTTTGGTATTTTGAGATGTTGGAGGTTGTTGTGTAATTTTGTGAAGGTTTGGGGCTTTTATGTAATTGTACAAAAAGTTGGGGTTTTATTTATAATGAACCTAGAGGCTTGTTTGGTATAGAGACATGGAATAAATGTTGAAACATTGAAGAAAAAAAAGAATGGAACCTAAGGGTTGTAATGTTAATTATGGAAAATGCCCTAATTACATTGATTAATTAATTGGGATAATTAATTGTGAGAATTCAGGAATTGAAGTGGAAATGTTGATTTTATATCCATTTGTTGCATTTATATTCTGTATAGAAATAACTGCTTTGAGCTATCGGTGGAGGATAGTCTTGATTGTTGTAGACAATGCATGATGATTAGGCAAACTAGAACTGATCATTGAAATGTGTCATTGAGTGTGACAGATGAAGGAATACATTAAATTTATGTATTGATTGATGTGTATAATAACTGTATATATGCAGTGTGTGTTGTGTTGGAGGAGATAGGGGATGTACTCCACGGTTTAGGGGATGATAGGGGATGGACCTCTAAACCGGATGTTGTTGGGAGAAGATAGGGAATGGACTCCATGTATATAGCTCTTATGTTTATCTAGTAATGTGTTGACACAGCTCATATGCTTGTCTTTGGAAGTGTGATATTGCTTTTATGCATGTCTACGGAAGTATTGATATAGCCAGTATGCTTATCGTTTATTGAAATGAGAAAATATTTAATATGAGTTACTGTCTCATATGAGTTGTTGGCCAGGTTCTGAGCCACGGTTATGAGTTGAGAATTTGTAAGGAAATGGGAAATGAAAGTGTAAAGTGTTAGCCACCTATCAACTGCTAATCTTTTAGTCATTATTCATAACTGGTTTAGTGTATTTCTACTGGGCTGTGGCTCACCCTATATGGGAACATCATTTTCAGGTACAGGTAGCATGCCACATCCAAGGACATAGCTTAGGAGGCTAGCGGCTGTCAGACCTTTTTTGTGTTACTTTCTTTTGATGTATTACATGTAGATTCAAGCCAAGGGCTTAATGTGTAAATGAGTTAGCACTCTCTTTTTGTAACCAAGTGTTAACTTGGAAAGCTGTAAGCCCATAGGGCATTTGCTTTTATTGTTAACATGTAATACTTTTGTAATGAACTAATCTGTTGAATGAAAGAATGATGAGCTTTTACATATATCAATGCATGTCAATATTGTAGGTTAATGTTATTATTTTGAGGGCGTTACACAGGGAGAAGGCATAATTTTCAACAATTGAGAATCCACCTGCTTTTTCACTCTCCTGCTTTTCACTTTCAAAAAATTTGTATTCAAGTTGTATTTTGAAGTTATGTATTTTGAAGTTAGGCTTTCAAGTTATTTTAACAATTTATGATTGTAAGTTAGTTTTATTTCAATTATCTATTTTTTAATTATTAATTACTGTTGTTATTGTTTACTGTTGTTTATTAATTACTGCTGTTATTATTGTTTTAATTTTATTTTGCCTTGCTTCCGCCCTTTTATTCAGTCCTGGTTCCGCCCTTTTATTCTTTCTTGCTTCTGCCCTTTTTATTTTGTCTTGCTTCCGCCCTTTATTAGAGAAATTTCGTCGAGGGACCTTAGTTAATAAAAAAAATATCTTGGACCTCTTCTACTACACAAAGTTGGAGAGGGATGTTTCACTAATTTTCCCAATAAGATATAGATAAATACCCACAATTCTTATAAAAAAAAATATTATCTAATTTTTTGAGGAGAGAGAATGAAACCAGGTTTTAATACTTTCTTTTGAAAATCGGTGAGAGAGATTATGATGGAGATATTATGAAGTATTTTTGTTATTTTTTCATTTGAAATCCATAAATTAAGGGATAATTATTATTTCTAAAATAATTAAATAAATAAATCAACCAATAGCTTTTTTTAATCTATTTTGTAAATTAAAAACTCCATTTTGCTTATACAATATATATATAGATTCAATTTTATGTTTTTCCGTTACGGTGTTCTTAACTACTGGGATTTGGCAATTATTTTTTAGCAACTTTCTTATTGATTTTTTTTCCCCATTTTTATTGAATTTTATTTTAATTTTATTTTAAATCTATTCTTTTAGGTTCTACTAGATTAGAGAGAAAGAGAGAGAGAGAGACCAAAAAAAAAAAAAAGCCCCACTAATAAAAATGAAAAAAATAAAAATAAATATATAGTGGACTTAATTTTTTTTGAATTTAAATATTCTTTTTTAAAACTAGAAGGAAAAAAAAGAAAAGAAAAGGATAAATTACAAATACACCCCCAAAAGTTTACTTAAAATATGATTTGCCCTCTATGATTCTGAAAATTATATCCTGTCAAGTTTTTAATTTTATAATAAATGACTCCTTTTAAAAATAAATTATCAAGTCAATCAATAGTTTTTAATGATGTCAAAATTTTATTTAAATTAATAATTCGGGTAATTTTATCATCATGTAGGAAAATAGTTAGAAATTTTACTTTTTCAGTTAATTTTGTTAAATAAAAAATTCTGACAATGAGGTATTTATAATTTTCCAAACCACAGGAGGCAATCCTTATTTTACACAAACCTCTAGGGGTGTATTAGTAATTAACCTTTAATAAATAAATAAAAAAATTCATGATAAATTACATTGACTCTTGAGATTTGAAAAAAATACAATAAATTTTAGTGTACTCAAGCCACGAGTCCATTTTTAAATCTTTTGGACCATCAAGTCCAAACTCTAATCCCACTAGCTAAAAGGACACAATTTGTCTAAAAGGACAACTATTTTTTGGAGTCAATATAGTTATCTATTTTTTGAAATCACCCTATCTATTAAAATCACAAAATTTGTCTATCTATTGAAATTCACTAAGCCTATTTTTCTGTCCGTTGAAATCCACCAAACGACCTGTGTGTTGAAATGCGACACATGTCATTTATTCAACACTATGGCCCCGTTTGGTAGAGTTATGGAAAAGTGATTATAGATTATAACTTAACAGATTATGACTTATAACTGTGAGTATAAGCTGTTAACCTGTTTGGTGGCAGCTGTGGGATTATGAATTTAAGCAGTAGAGTAGTGTTTGCTTAATAAACTGTAAAATAGTTTTTTACTTTATAATTGTCCTTTCTGCCCTTATATGATATAAAAATGATTATTTTGTCATTTTTTTCAGTTTTAATTTTTTTTAAAAAAAATTTCATTAATAAAAGTTAATATAATTAGTATTAATTAGTATCAATTAATATAAAAATTGATACATTTGCTAAAAATGTAATGGAAGTGTTATTGTCACAATTATTTTCCTTTATAAATTAATTAGTAGCAATTAATACTATAATTATTAATTAGTATCAATTAATGGCTTACTTAGTCTCAATTAATATTAAAATTATTAATTAGTTTAAATTAATATTAATATTTAATTTTTATTAGTATCAATTAATATTAATAATCAACAATTGTTATTAATTAGTATCAATTAATAATTAATTCATTACAAAAATATACAATATTAATTTATTAATAATTAATACCAATTAATATTGATTTTTTTTCTTTTTCTTCAGAAATATACAATTTTTTATTTTTTAATTAATATAAAAATATACAATATGAATTTATTAATAATTAATACCAATTAAAATTTATTTTTCAATTAATATTGATTTTTTTCTTTTTCTTCAGAAATATACAATTTTTTATTTTTTAATTAATATTAATATTTGGGTATTGACGAGGGCATTTAAGTAATTTTAGCCCCCCCACACCAGCTGCGCACTTAAGTCAAAAATTTAAGCACCCCCTGACCAGCTTTTGAAATAAGCTGAGAAATAATTTGATTTAAGTTATAACCTGGTTAACTTAAGTTGCACCAAACACAATATTTTAGCTAAAATTAAGCTAAAAGCTGAAATAAGCAGCTTATAAGCTCTACCAAACAGGCCTTATATCTATTGAATATTATACATTTCTCTACTTCACCACCACCACTTGTTGTCGCCACCGCCAACTACAACTTTTCCGATGACTTTTCCAACCAATTTTTCAGTGTCTTTTCTGGTGCCGGCTAAATTTTCCAACGAGTTTTTTTAGAGTGTTTTTATCTCCAAATAATTTTTTTTTTCGTAGATCTAATATTTTACACCCTCTTTAGGATGGATTTTTCATTAATTTTCTCTAAATTTTTATAGTTTTATTTAATTTACATAACACTTAACTTCCTTTTTCATTAATAATTTGTTAGTTATTTAGATGAAAAAATGATGTCATCTCTTTTACACGAAAATATATTTTTTATATTTTTTATCTTTGTATTTTCACATCATTTGAATTAGTTTCGATCTATTTAAGTTAGTATAATTATGTTAAAATTGTTAAATTCATTTAATTTTTTAAAACTTAAAAAACAGATTAGTATAATTTATCTACTTTTTTGAAGACAAATCTTTAAAAAATTAATTAATTAATTTACTAAGAAGAGGGCAGTGCAATTCATGAAGCGTGTGGAATATTGACACACTCTTAGCTGTTGTGCTGTTGACTCTAATGTTTACCTACTATGAAGAACTTTTCAACACAAATGTCCAAGTTCCCACGGTTCCATGAACCTCCCAAGTAATAAGCTAATCTCAAGGTGAGACACGATCATTTAGTCCTTTTTTACTGTAATCTTCTCGTCCTAACTCAAACACCATTACATTATTTGTAATTTCAGCCATTTATACAGTCACTTAAAATAACATAAATTTTGAAATTTTATAAATGAGTTGAGCCAAGTTAAATTGAGTAACTAATTATTCAATTTTAGTTAGAAAATTTAATTACTCTATTTAGGCCTCGTTTGGGAACAGACTAATTTAGTAACTTTTTGGCTATTTGGCTAAAATATGAGTTAAAAAAAACTAGTATGTTTGGGATGACTTTTTGGCTTTTTACGAAAATATGTGCAAAAAGTAGAGAGAAAAGAGAATTTTTGACTTTTTTGTATGGGTTGTTGGCTTTTTGGCTAATTTAGTAACTTTTTGGCTTTTTAGCTAAAAAGGAGGGTTCCCAAACGAGGCCTAGTTTTGAGAATTTGAGATAAACTTATTACTTGAACAATACGATTTGATAAAAATGTATTAATTTCTAATTAAATTAAATTTTAAAATATATTATACTTAATATATCTTAAAAAATAAATTATTGAAATAGAATTGGAAGGTCAGCAGTGACTGCTTCCTCAGGTCAAGAGCCGTCCGTCCACTACAAAAAATAAAAAATAAAAACAATACAAAGTTTGATTCTTATAATAAAATAAGTTTTGAATTTTTAATTCTAGCAATTTAAATACTAATTTTTTATTTGTTTTCAATATAATAAATTATTTGTCTATTTTTATTAAGTAAAATTGATAAAAATAATAATAATAATAATAATATGTTAACTATTAAACTCAATGCAAGTATACCTAAAATATTTAAAATATCATTTTCCGTTGAGTTTAATAATTTTTCCATTGATGTTTAAATGAAAAATTACTAAATGATTTAGATTTAAAACAATATAAAAATTAAATTTTAAATTATCAAAACTAAAAACTTAATTTTTATGTTATTTTATGTTAGAATGGTCAAATCTTGAAGTTTTTCTTGTAATTTCTGCTTTTCTCTTTTTTTATGCATGTGGTTCTGTTAGCGAGGTAAGGTTGCTTGACCCGTGTGATACGCAAGGCATTGTGTGAACACCATACCGTGAAGACTTCTTATTCATTCCAAAAATAAACCCCTAAAATTTAAATATTATAATCATTAAATTTATTTAAATTTTTTTTTATAGATGATATGCATAATGAAATTTACAAACTGAGCGTTTCAAATTATTGAATAGGATAAATGATGAATCTCCTATATCTAACGTAACAGTCAAGTTTAAATTATAAACTTGGGAGAATCTCCTTCCTTAATTAATTGGGTAGGAATGGAATTGAATAATATGATTATTCTATCATAATGTTCAAATAAAATTATCATTCATTATATTATAAATAAATGATATTTCTGTGTAAAGGTTTAGAAACAAACTAGCGCTGTACTAGCATTTTATTAGGGTAATTCCTTACATTAATAACTTTTAAGGTTTAGACAAAAAAATTATATTAAGCTTTATGAATACATTTCTTTAAAACTTTATTTCATACAACACTTTCTCTTTTTGCATCAATATTTGTATTGACGAACAAAATTATCATATATTTATACTAATATATATATACATATAATATTTTTATTATCTATGTCTAAACACCAGTTGTCATTGCTAAAATCTGGCTTTTAGAGGCGTTTAAAAAGTGCCGTTATATCTATCAAAAATGCCGCTAATTCTTTTTGTGACGCTTAGTACCAAACGCCGAAAATGCGGCCGTTGCTGTATTTTTATGGCGCTTTAAAAGCGTTGTTATATTAGTATAAAATGCCGCTAAATGCATTACATACAGTAGAATGACGTCACGACAGTATTTAGCGACGTTTTAAAAACGTCGTGATAGCTTTTTTCTAATTTTAAAATATAACTGGTGGCATTTGAGAAACGCCATTAGAGCTTTATTTTATTTTTTGAAATTGTGCTAATTCTGTGAGATTTAACTAAAAAAAAAAAAATACCTGTAATAAAGTTGAAAATTAGCAATAATATGGATAAAGTTTGTTGCTATTTCAATATATTGACTAAATTTAGGCAAACATTGTATAATTATTCTAAACCAAAATCAAGCAACAAACACGACCAAAAAATAAAAGGAAAAAATATTTTTTCACACATGTATTGCAAACCAGCCAAATAACAAATTCAACATGAGAAGCAAAAAAAAATATGATTTCAACAGAAGTTCCACATCAATTTTCTACAATCTTGGTTAGCACAACAATAAGCAAATAAAAATTTAAAAATAAAATATTCACATCAGTTCTAGTTGCAAGTCGATAAAGCAAATCAATATTCACATCATAGATGTTTTGTTGTTGATTTTCCCAATGCACATGTATGATATTTTTGACATGCACATCAAAAATTTCCCAATGCACATGTATGATATTTTTGACATGCACATAAACCTCTTAAATTAGCATTGAAGATAACATCTTGTAATCTTTTAAAAATTCAACACCAAACCACATCATGTCTTAATAGATTTAGAAAGTTGAGAAATTAAAAACTAGCGATGTTGGTACTTTTACCTTGTTAGTTCTTCTTCTTCTTGTCTTTCTTTTGCTCTTTCTCTAAAAGGTGAACCTACATTTAATAAGAACAAGTATTTTAATTAATAAGGTCTTATATTGTCAAAAAGGCTTTGATTAAATGATTGCTCACCTCTTGGGATGAAAATGTGTGAGATTGTTGTTGATGTGTTATTGGCCAAATAGTGGGATGACTACTAAGTGAATCCACAACTTATCATTCAATAAGAGGCTTAAGTTGTATAGTAGCTCTAGGAAATTTAAAGTAATAACTAGTAGAAATAGTTATAGTTAAAATACCTGCTGCCTATGTAATGGGTTTGAGAGTCTAATAGCTAGTGCAACGGGCACGCCTGTAGCTTGCAATTGAGATTCCAAAAACTTAATTCGTGACTGAAAATCTGTGCGTATAGCCTGAATTTATTTCTTCATTACGTCATTCATCTTCGACTCTAACTGCATTTGATAATGTTGAAGTTACTCTTCAACTTGTTCTTGAACTCGAGTTTGGAAGATATAATTATGCTCTTGTGACTGCCTATATGTACCTCCAAAAACATCAGTGGGGGACGGTCCGAATCCAAACGTCCAAACACGACTAGGTCACTCTGGGCCCATAACTTGTGTAAAGATCTGCTCATTTAATGCAGTATGGGTCACTAAAAGATCCCTCCATGCCCTCTGTTAGCTCATTCATTTGAGTCTGCAGTTTTGAGTTCAATAATTAACCTCCAATATAAATCATATTGAAAGTTCAATAAAGTAGTATCACATAATATAACCTCATTAACTGAATCACTATTTGGCATCCCATCTTTCATGGAGGCAGCCATCCACATCTGTGGCCAACTAGCAGGAACCCCATTGTTCTTTTTTGTCTGCTAGAGATTCACAAAAAAGGTATTTATGTAGCTACTACATCAATTATATAGCAAAATCAAGCCGTTTCGCTGCATAATTTGGCAGTCCAAACTCATATGAAAATTCCCAAATTTGAAGAATAACAATTAAGCAATAAAACTGAAATTTTAAATTTCAATTAGTATAAGAATTTGTTGGATAACTAGGCTAATTTGTGGTATATGCAAGCAGAATTGTGGCACTTCAGTTCCTATAAATGAACATATATAGACAAAGAGAAGAACAAGGACAAGATTCATATATTGGTAAAAGACTTTTAATTGATATGAGAGAATAATTATATCATTATTATTAGATAAAAATTGAAATTTTACAACAACTTAAATTTTATCAATGTCATTTACACGATTTAAATTAAATTCCATATACTTCCACTTCTTAGCTTTCTTATGTTTGAATGAAAATTAAACTAGTATCATTTGAGTTTAAATGGATTGAAAAAATCAACTTCAAATCAATAAGACTTCTGACAAATAGAAACCATATTTGGAACATGTATCCTGTAAACATTTCAGCACTCGCTTTGTTTCCATGTACATACACATACATCCATCCATACATACATGTATTTATACATATATAATATTTATATATGTTATGAAAGAGAGGAAGACCAACCTTCAGACAGCCCTGATCTTGTATTCTGCAAACCAACACTTCCTTTAGTCTCAAAAGGGCTTCTTACTTCCCAAACAAATCCTCCTGCATGTATATAAAGAGGTTAGTTTATCAGGTGTGATGTCCGGGTGTATAACCCGTCTTTTTCTCCTTTAATTATGCTTAGTGTCGGGATTTAATCTAAGGTCTCGTCGACTGTTTGAGTTCACCGTTCTTGAAACCTTTCTCGGATTTCTTTCTTTCTTTTTTTTCCCTTTTTCTTTTTTCCTTTCTTCTTCTTTTTCCTTTATTTCGTTCCGGGGTTGAGTTTTGTTGTCTCGGGATTAGCCAGGGAAATTTCTAGGTGAGCAGCAGAACCACACGTATGGGGGCTTGGGCCGCACGTGCAAGGGGTTTGAGGCCGCACGTGTGGAGTAGGGATCCCTTCACTCTTTCACTACTACTTTTATTGCATGAGGGAGGGCAGGTGTGGGAAGGTAGGGCCGCACGTGCGGGGGTAGGAGCCGCACGTGCGGGTGTAGGAGCCGCACGTGCAGAAAGGGCAAGCCACACTTGCGATGATGGTGCTGCACGTGCGAAAAAGTGCTGAGTCTGAAAATTTCATCCTTTTCTTCTCCTTGGACTGAGTGTATCTCACTTTTTGCTCTTCCCTCTCTCTTTAAAAATATCTTTTCCTCTCCCTTCTCTCTAAACACCTTCACCCACCACCATAAATTCTTGATTTCTTCCAATCCGTTGGAGTTTTGACCCAACATCCTTCATTAATTTTAGAGAGCTAATCAAGGGCTTCATTTTGTGCGGTGGAGGTTGGATTTCAACACTGCCAAATTTGAGGGTTTCTTCTCATTGCTTCTCTAAAACTTGAGATAGAAATTTCTTTGAGTTATATATATAATTTTTACAAGTCCTTGCTCGTTTGGAGCTATTTCTTGTTGTCAAGGCTTTTGATTTTTGGGTTATGAACTCCGAAGGGATTTTGAAGTGGGTTTCTTAACATTCTTTTCAAATCTTTAGAGTACAAGTGATGTTGTCTTGGAAATGTGTTGTTTGGGTAAAATCTTTTCAAAAATGGAGAAAAACCTAATTTTGGTGAAACCCTAGTGTAGACGTCCCCGAACGTCCCGGGAGGGAATCCCGTTTTGTTCATTTGGGCTTACTACAGTTCGGACTCAAATGTCACAGTTCTGAATCTAATCCCGTAAAGTGCAATGCGAGACTGACAAATCACCAAAGAGTCCAAATCTGGCAAATCGTTTTGAAAGACAAATTTTTAGAAAGAAGTGCCAAACATGGACTGCTTTGCCAGATACAGAGTCGCCACCTAAATATTTTGTTTTGGGGGAATTTAGGAAACCCTGACTCGTTCCCTAAGGCCACGTGTCTGTCATCACCAAAGTTGCCTCAGCTCAGGAACTTGGGTACGATTGAGGAAGGTCATCTATGAGCACCCCCGCTCGCCCGATCCGAAGATCGACCTCTACTAACCATGATATCTAGTTTTGAAAACATTATGTGCTCTTATTCTGGTTATTAGCCTAGAATTACTATGTGATGCACACACCACACAAGTATAGACTAGATCGCCTAACTTGGAACAAAGCATTGCATATCCATTTGTTTGGAAATGGTTTTGAATTTTGCTACTCGCAAGTAGGCTAAAACATGGATTTCGATGAATTATTCCAATTCAAGCAATCCAACATTCGCCCACAGGCATTCAGGCAGTTATATCACATAAGCAATTAGCCTCATGGCAAGCATGCTGTCATGTTAACACTCGCATTCATGCAAGATGCTAAAGCATAAAACACTCACGGTGTACTCCAAGCCAAAACAAGAAACTAGTTAGCAATCATGCATGATCCTAGTTCATGTTAAAATGGCTAATGCATCGTAAGCAAAAATGCAACTAGAATAGACTCGGCTAATCTAAGAATGACATGTGAAATGCGACAACTCGATACACGTATTCAAGTTGGAATTGAAGTACTATGCAATTAGTATGATGCGCCGAGCCCGGTGCATGCAATACAAATGAATGAATGCAAACATGCATATCATATATATGCTAAATGAAACATGCCCTAAGACTAATCATTGAAAGCAGGTAAGTAAAAGGGAGAAAGATGTGGGGTTGGAAGACATGCATCAGACACACACACGCTTATTACAAAACTCGCCCTCTCGCGGAGAGACCGAAAGAATAATACAAATTAATTAACTAACAAGCTAATTCAATATTACAGATCCTTAATTAATTAAACAAATTAATTAAACTACTGAAAGCAGTAAAACAGCCTCGGGAAGAGGGATGGATGCATGCATGCTCGGCTTCGCTCGGAAAATCCATCACCATGCTCATGTTGCCTCTGTTTACACTGCTCTGCATCTCTGAAGGCTGCACAAGTCTCAGGGATGATTCTGAACTACTATATAAAGGTTATGGGAGGTCACCGACCAAGAGATGAAGTCACCGGCCATGGGAAACTGGTCATCGACCATGAGTGAGGCTCTCGGCCACCAATTCATGGCCGGCCGGCACTAAATGTGGTCGGTCGACCATCTCTTCCTGCAGAACCCTGTTTTGCTTCAGCAGAGGACAAACAAGGTATGGCAATGCATTTTCAAAGCAATGTTTGCACCACCACCCTCCCTATCATGTTATGAACTCAAGGGAGTATGGTTCTCGACCCTCGGACCATCCATCACGCATTTCAATGCATGATGGTCTAAGATGCCAAGTGTGCAATTTGATATGAAATGAAATGCACACAAAACAAATGAGGGACCCCCAACCTCTATCATGGTTTATCAAGGGGGGAGGGATGCATGCTCGATACTATGCAAGCTAAGCATGCAAACATGTAAGCATGTAATGACATGTTAAGCAACCTAACAAAAGCATGCCAAATGCGATATCACTTAAACATGCAACAACATGTTAATAGGCCAAGTATGCAACAACATGCAAAGGCAAGTATACTTAGACCAATGTAATACATGCATGATGAACTTAACAAAGCAACACAAGCATGCAATAGGCAATAGGTATACAACCTAAACATGTGAACATGTATAGCATGCAACAATATGCAAAATGAAACAAGCATGCAACAACACGGTGAGATGGACTTACACTAACATGGGTAGCTCTCAAGCATGCCAAAATCAGTGGCCAAAATGCTAAGGAATGAAAGACAAAACCACATACAAACATGCATGTATAATGGTCCAACACTCAAGCATAAAAGGGCAACTTTTAAGCACACTTAAAAGAGGATAAACATGGACAAATGACATACATTGTAAGCTCCGAAATCATGTTAGAAAGGGTGCCAAACCAACTAAACAAAGCAAGCAAAGCATGTGACAAAGCCCAAAACTTGAAACTAGCCACGTGACTCAAACCAAGGCTATATGAAGCAAGCCCCAAAGGGCCAAGGGGACCTAAAAAAAGTCCCAAGGCAGGTCTAAACAAGACCAAAAACCCGCTTAGATGGCATCTAAATGGCCTAAGCGTGGAAGCATACACAATGGTCCAAACATGAAGCATAACACACAAACTAACCAAGGCATGGAATAGGTGACAAATGCAAGTATTCAAGCATACTATATGGACTGAAATAACATTCTAAGTGATGCCAAACCACTGAAATGATCCAAATTAAGCATGCTAGAGGATCCAACACCCGAAGCCTATAAGCTAGTTTGCATGGTAGCTATACAAAGCAAGTCATAGATGACCCAAAAAACCAAAGTCAAACCTCAAGCATACCAAAACATGGATAAAAGTTTCTTGAAGTCGAGTCAAAATCATGCTAGAAAGACATGTTACAACATGATGCATGTTAAGGCCAAAACATGGGATTGCAAGACAAGTGTATGAAGCATACATGGCATGTCTAAAACAACTCAAAATAGAAGTGTATCATGGCAAAACAAAGCCTAATACCTACTAAAATGAAGCAAAAACAATCTAAGCACACATGCCACCACATAAGCCATTTATGCAAGCATTAAAGACAACAAGGAGAGGGGATGACCCTCTCCAATTTTGGACCTCAAAACCACCTCTCCACCACTAAAAATCCTTTGGATTTTAGTGGTAGAGAGGCCATGCAAAGCTCAAAACAATGGCCAAAAGGTGTGACCTAAAACAAGGCCTAACAAGGCCTTGGAGGGGGGAGACAACTCCAAACCTCACAGTAACCTTAAACAAAGTTCTAAAACACACAAAATTAGAACTTTTATCAGTCATAGTCGAAGCTTAAAACATTAAGAAAGAATAGCTAAAAGCCTATGCAAGAAGGGGGTAACTAAAGTAAGGATGCTCACCCTTGTAGACCTCCTTTAGAAACAAAGCTCCAGCACCTTTCTTTGGTCAAAACCAGTCCAAGAACCCTAACAACAACCTTCTAAGGCTTGAACAACCCAAGGATGGTGTAATGCTAGGTGTTCTAGTGCAAAAGTAAGACAAAACTCACTTTAGGTCACAAAACGGGATCAAATAAAGGAATATAGATACAAAGTTGTATCTCACTCTCTAACCCTAACTCTCTGAACCTCTGGAACCTCTGAGGAGGGAGGAGAAGCGCCCTCTTTATAGAATTCCAAAATTGCAAAGCTTCCAAAGCAAGCTAAACCAAGAGGCAAATCCCTCCATACACGTGTATGGAGGGGGTGAATTGTGGATGCCAACTGTTACAGCTGGCATAAAATATCTGCCAAAGGCAGATGGAAAGGGGTCGACCAGCAGAAATGGCCGATTGATCAACAAAGGTGGCCGACCGACCACAAAAGGTGTCGACCAGCCATAACCTTTGGCCGATGGCAAAAAAATAGGGCCGGTGGCCTTAAGCCGTGGCCGGTGAGGTGTGGGGATGGCCAAAAAGCCATTCCTTGCCCTCAGAAGCAAAAAAACGCAAGTGTTTGGTCCATAACCAAGCACAAAACAAACAAGTCGAGAGGTCTTGAGGCAAGGCGTGCGGCCGAAACCTCTGAGAACTCAAGACAAACACGAACATGGATAATCATCGAGTGTTCACACGGTGACGTCCAAGTCTTGAGGACGGTCAAAAATGGGGTGTCTACACCTAGCAATTGGGGATTTTGGAGAAACGTGATGATTTTATGAAATTTATGCTTGATAAGTGATTCGAGGCATATATGATGGAAGAATTTCTATGTTACATGAAAATGAGAAATTCCATGGCAAAGGGAAGAGTTGAATTTCTTTACAGTTTGTTGTTTAGCATGTTCTTATTGCTTGGTCTTAAAATGACAAGTCGAAAATGATGAGTAACATGTAGTGAAAGTACATATTATGAAATTATTGTTAAACTCTTGATATATGTGTAATGGAAGCACATTGTATAGTAAATGTGGATATTTTGATCACAATGGAAAATTATATGGATTAAATAAAAGGGTGGAAATATTAAAATGCATGGAGACATATTGCATTGACATTCCATTACATTATGGTTGGATTTGATTTCATATTACATTCGAGAAATTAATGTTTTGAGAAAAGAGTTGTTTTGTAAAGCAAGATCATTGGATTTGTTTTGGGTAAATACATTGGTAAGTCCGGATAGAGGGTGTAGTTCGAAATTGGTTAAGTTGGCCTGAGTGTCCATAATGAAAGACCGAAAACACGTGTGGAGGAGGTGCCACATGCCATCCTGTGAGAGATCGATAAAGTGGTTAGGAGGTGCCACGTGCCTTCTAATGAGGGACCGGTGAAGTGGTGAGGAGGTACCACGTGCCTTCCGGTGAATGACTGGTAAAATGGGGTTTGAGTAAAGCTTGTTAGGCCTACTTGTGGACACTAGCTTAAGGACTACCTGAATCGTACTTACCTCTCTTGAAATTACATTTTGAAATTGTTGGAAAACTGTGTTTTCAAATTGACATTGTGCACAAGATTTTTTTTTTAAGATGAGAAATATATTTGAGTATGGCATTTGCATTCATCTCACAGGATTGTATAAAATGTATATGCATTGTTAAGATTTTCCTATAGGGCGTTGAGCTCACCCTAGCGAATTTTGTGCAGGAAAAGAAGGGGTGAATCCGCCAAATTAAGGGCGGGAAATGTGTGTTTTGAGAGAACATGGCTCTTTTATTTTCTGTTAGTATTTTTGTTAAGCCAAGGGCTTCACATGTATGGGTTCCGACAACCATTTTTGTGTAACCGGGCATAAACCTTGGAACTTGTGGCCTTGAGGGCATTTATCTATTTTGGATAGTGGTATCACATGCTATAGATTCATGTTCTAGAAATATGAATATATAATTGCATGTGTTGTGCTTTTGTTAACTCTTCAGAATTTAATGAATACAAATCTTGGGATGGATATTATTGTAAGGAGATGAATTTTATGTCTGTGTTAGATGTATGGTTAGGAGGGAATCTTGGACTCTTCTTATGTTCATTTTTTGGGGGTGTTACATCAGGTATACACAAGAAAAGGACTTCAAATAGTTGATTAATCACCAGAGACAGCTTAGGACACATAGTTCATTATCTAATGAATCTTTTCATTCTAATACTATATCTGACAATTATCAGTATTTATTAATTCTTTTCCTATCCAATAGAAGTATAGCGATTTTGGTTTTGACCCGACCCTTGTTATATCCCGAACTCAAGTTTCATGGTTTTATATTGTCGTTCACCTCTTGCACCCTTGTATATCCTTAAATTTGGCTATTAGGTTGTTGTGGTTGTGTTTGGAATAGGTTGGTTGCTTGGTTTTCAAACCTTTTGTTGCCTAGGGTTTTGCTCTTCCACTTGAGTGGCACTTCTTGCGCTCGAGCGAGCTTTGCAAACTCTGACAACTCCCCGGGATGGTCATTTTCCGGGAATGAAATTCATATGTGTTTACGTGACTACATGCTTATGTGGAGTGAATTACTGTTGTCCACCACATTGGAACGAGAGTGAGTTAGCTTCGGTACATTTGTAAATGTGCTAATCTCTTTTGTTACCTTAATTAGGATGTTAGGACATGGACATGGATGTAATGGTGGCAGGCGTGGTAGACCTAGGAGGTATGAGGTGCCATTACTGGATGACATTTCGGCTTAGGAAGAAGGGGTTGGTCAGGCCAATGTGGCTGAACCAGTTGGTCAGCAGGGCATGGGCGCCTTAGCTTACGAAATGGCCATAGCATTGCGGGAGTCTATGAACATTCTCAGAGTTGAGAATCAAGTCCAGGCCCAAGTAGCTGAGGTAGGGTCGTCTTTGTTGAAGCGGGAGTTTTTTCGGTCAAATCCGAATGAGTTTGTGGGTGATCCCAAGGAACCACTAAAGGCGGATGAGTGGTTGGAACATAGAGTGAAAACGTTTGAGACTCTTGGTATCAAGGGCGATCACCTTGGCATCATTCCAACTAAAGGAAAATGCGGGTCAGTGGTGGAAGTATGCGCATGGGCGCATTGGAGTGACCTAGGAGGCTTTTGTCAGTGCCTTCCAGGACAAGTTCTTGCCTTCCACTGTTAGGGAGAAGTTAAGAGACTAGTTTTCCAAGCTAGTGCAGTTGAACACTACGGTAGCCGAGTTTGAGGCCACGTTTACTATTCTCTCTAGGTTTGCCCCAGAGTTAGTGGTGATAGAGGAGTGTCGTTGCTTGGAGTTTGAGAAGAGGTTAAGGACCAAACTCATGTTTAAAGTGGTCGGGTCAATGGTTAGAGATTATGGACGCCTTGTGGAGGCGGCGGCTCATCTTGAGATCGTGATGCAAATGGAAGAAGAGATGATGAGGGGCTTCAGGAAGAGTTAGGATGTTCAAGGGGACAGTAAGAGACAGAGGGGTTCTAACCCACAGCCGTCCCAAGGAGCTCAGTCGAGGTCTACTTTTCCAATACCGAGTTCGAGGTCTAGGAGGGGTGGTCAAAGAGATTTTAATTGTTTCAAATGTGGTAAGTTGGGCCACAAGTCTCTAGTTTGCCCGCAAAGAGGAGGAGGGCAACAATCTGCATCGTCTTCAGCTCATTCTCAGAGCTAAAGTCAGGAGAGGGGACAGCTGCTCGCTTGTTATCAGTATGGGCAGGCGAGGCATATGAAGAGGTTTTGTCCACAGTTGGGTGGCACACCTGGTGCTTCTGGTTTAAGGCAGACACAGAGCCACTATCCTACACATTCAGCATAGGCCTCGAGGGTTAATTAGGGAGCTTCTTTAGCTCAGTTAGTGCATCAAGCTTATGCTCCGAGCGGTGAGCAGGTTGAGCAGAGACCTATAGGGAGGGTGTATGTTGTTACTATGCCAGATTTTGTTCCAACTCCTTCAGTAGTGAGAGGTACCTTCTTATTTTACAATTCAGTTGCTAATGTGTTGATTGATACGGGTGCATCCCATGCATTTATTTCTTTTGCATTTGCATCAATTTTGGGGTTAAAGTTGGCTCATTTAGCATCTCATATCTGTGTAGAATCTCTTATTGGTGGTGAGATTGTTTTGAAGTAGAGGTGTCGGGGTTGTGAGATAGAGGTTGCCGGTCGTCGACTTCCTATTGCATTTGTGTTGATTGACATGTCTAGTTTTGATGTTATTTTGGAAATGAACTGGTTGTCATCTTATCGGGCCATTATGGATTGCTACCGTTAGAGGTTTACTATATGTACCTTGAACGGTGATTGCTTTTATTTCTTGGGGGACCAGGTGGATAGAGTCTTATCACTGGTGTATGATCTGTGTGGGCAGAGTGAACTCAGTTGCCTTCTTGCCAACTTCTCGAATAGTGAGTGTGATGAAGTCTGAGTTGAGTTGCCAAGGGTAGTTTGTGAATACCTGGATGTTTTTCAAGATGATCTTACTGGTTTGCCGCCTCACTGAGAGATCAAGTTCTTTATTGATTTAGTGCCTGGCATGGCACTGTAAAGATTTGCACATACCGAGTTCAGTGACTTGAAGATTCAACTCTAGGAATTATTAGATAAGGGTTTTATTCGCCTTAGTACTTCACCTTGGAGCACCGGCTCTTTTTGCCAAAAAGAAAGATGGTACTTTGCGACTTTGTATAGATTATCGGAAGTTGAACCGGGTAACTGTTAAGAACAAGTACCCAATGCCTTGCATAGATGATTTGTTTGATCAGTTGAAGGGGTCTTGTTGTTTCTCTCAGATAGACCTGAGATCGAGTTATCACCAATTAAGAGTAAGGGAAGAGGATATCCTAAAGATGGCATTTTGTATGCGGTATGGCCATTATGAGTTTCTAGTAATGCCCTTTGGGCTAACCAATGCACCAGCTGTGTTTATGGATTTGATGAACCAGATCTTCCGTGAGTTCTTAGACTGTTTTGTGGTCATTTTTATGGACGACATCTTGATTTACTCACCCTCTGAGGAAGAGCACGAGGAACACTTGCGGGAAGTAATTGAGTTACTTAAAGCCCACAAATTGTATGCTAAGTTTGGGAAGTGTGAATTCTGGCTGAGAGAGGTTAAGTTCTTAGGCCATATGGTATCTGGGGAAGGAGTGACTGTAGATTCATCCAAGATAGAGGCAGTGCAAGATTGGGAACAACCTAAGAATACTTTTGAGATCCGTAGATTGTTGGGGTTGGCCAAGTATTACTGTCGGTTCGTGAAGGATTTCTCTTTATTAGCCTCACCATTGACTAGATTGATGAGGAAGGGAGTTAAGTTTGAGTGGATTAAGACTTATGAAAAGTCTTTTCAAGAGCTTAAGGTTAGACTTACCACTGCTCCAGTTTTGATTATTCCGGAGAGGGGTTTGGGCTATTGGGTGTATTGTGATGCCTCACGGGAAGGCTTGGGTTGTGTTTTGATGCAAGAGAGGAAGGTAGTAGCTTATGGCTCGCGACTATTGAAAACACATGAGAGAAACTATCCTACTCATGACCTAAAGTTAGTGGCAATGATCTTTGCCTTGAAGATTTGGAGGCATTATCTGTATGGTGAGAAGTTTGAGGTGTTTTCTAATCACAAAAGTTTGAAATACCTATTTGCATAGAAAGACTTGAACCTGAGGCAAATGAGGTGGATGAAATTCATAGAAGATTATGATTTCGAGTTATATTATCATCCGGGAAAGGCCAATGTTGTGGCTGATGCCTTCAGTAGGAAATCAATTAACAGTATTGCGTGTATTGTCATCCAAGAATGAGAGATGTTGGGTGCTGTTGGGGAGTTTGACTTGCATCTTGGCATGTCCGTTGAGTCTGCAACCTTGTTTTTAGTAGTTGCACAACCCACACTTGTGAACCGAGTGATAGAAGCACAAAAGGGTGACCTTGAGGTAGAATGCCTCCTATTTCCAGTGGGAAGGTAGAAAGAGCTTGAACATGTACTTTGACTCAAGTGTTAGATACCTTGACCGTCTCTTTGTGTCGGAGTCTTGCCGAAAGGAAATACTCCAAGAGTTTCACCATTCACGCCTTACGGTGCATTCGAGAGGCACAAAGATGTATCACAACCTTTGTCGCCAGGTTTAGTGGAGGGGAATGAAGAAGGATGTGATTGTGTTTGTGTCAAAGTGTCTTGTCAACAAGTGAAGGCCGAACATCAGAGACTAGCGGGTTTGTTGCAACCCTTGCCTATCGCTGAGTGGAAGTGGAAGCATGTCACAATGGATTTTGTTGTGGGCCTTCCGAGGACTCAACGGGGTAGTGATGCCATTTAGGTAGTAGTTGACCGGTTGACCAAGTTGGCGTACTTTATACCTATGCGCGTTAGTGACTCGGTATATCATCTTGCCAATTTTTACATTAGGGACATAGTGAGGTTGCATGGGGTCCCTGTGACGATTGTTTCAGATAGAGATCCGCGTTTTACAGCTCGATTATAGTATAGCCTATAGAATACCTTGGGCACGAGATTAACCTTTAGCACTGTGTATCATCCTCAAACTGACGGGCAGTTTGAGCGTACCATTCAGATCCTTGAGGATATGCTACGGGGTTGTGTCCTCGACTTTAAGGGATTGTAGGAGAGACATTTTCCCTTAGTGGAGTTTGCCTATAATAACAGTTTCCAATCAAGCATTGGCATGGTACCGTTTGAGGCTTTGTATGGCCAACTGTGTAGATCCCCTGTGTGTTGGGCCAAGGTGGGTGATACACCTATGTTGGGTCCAGAGTTGGTCTGGGAAACGACTAAGAAAGTCGCACTTATCCGGAAGAGGTTGGTTATGGCTTAGAGTCGCCAGAAAAGTTATGTCGATCATTGGAGGAGACCCTTATTTTTTGAGATGGGAGATCATGTCTTTTTGAAGATATTAACTAGGAAGGGTTTGATGAGGTTTGGAAAGAGTGGGAAGATGTCCCCTCAATTCTTTAGGCCTTTCGAGATCCTTGAGCGGATTGGAGGGGTAACTTACTGTTTGGCTTTGCCGCCACAGCTTTTCAGGGTTCATGATTTGTTTCATATTAGCATGCTTTGGAAGTATGAGTTGGATCCATCACACGTGTTGGATTGGACCGACTTAGAAGTAGATGAAGATGCCCCATATGAGGAGAGACCAATGAGAGTCTTGGATACCCGGGACCAAGTCTTGCGAGGCAAGACAATTCCGTTGGTTAAGGTATTGTAGAAACATCACGGGGTTGAGAAAGCAACGTGGGAACGTGAGTTGCAAGTCCGTGAGAAATATACGGATTTATTTGTAGAAGCTTGAACATGTATTGTATTATTGTTATGTTAATGAAATATGAAAACATTGTATATGTTTTGGAAATACAGAAACATTATATATGTTGTGTATGTTTTGGAAACATGAATTTAATGTAAACATTGTAAATGTTTTGGGAAATGTAAATTATACTTTCTATGTTGGAACTTGTGTATCGAGTTGATGACAATGGATGACCAAGAAATGGGTCATGATGTTGGAATTGAGTAACTATCGTTATTGTTTTTGGTTTAAGCATAACTGTAAAACTCGATTTGAATTTTCGGGGATGAAATTCTTTAAGGGGGGGAGGTTACAGCGATTCTAGTTTTGACCCGACCCTTGTTGTATCCCGGACGGGTTGCATGGTTTCATATTGTCATTCACCTTTTGCTCCCCATTGTATATCCTTAAATTTGGCTATTGGGTTGTTGTGGTTGTGTTTGGAACAAGTTGGTTACTTGGTTTTCAAACCTTTTGTTGCCCAGAATTTTGCTCTTCCACTCGAGCGGCACTTTTTGTGCTTGAGCGGGCTTTGCAAACTCTCAGTACTTTGGAGGTCTACAAAACTACTGGGAAGGTGTATTCTACACTTGAGCGGTTCTTTCTTCGCTCAAGTGGGCTCAGCTCGAGCGGCCAAAGATATTCTTTTCAAAACGAATGCGATGCCAAAGTTTATAATATGAGTTATATGCATGTCTTTTCTTCAAAGCAGAAAACAGGCGGTAAATGCACACACTGAGAATCTCTATCAAGCATAACGTTTCACGGAAATTTCATCCACAGGAAACCGTAAACCGACACCCATGTAAACGTAGGCTATACAAGCGTTACTATTGCCATTTCACGGAAATTTCATCCGCGGGATTGGCACCCATGTAAACGTAGGCTACACAAGCACTGCTATTGCCATTTCACAAAAATTTCGTCTGCGAGATTGGCACCCATGTATACACGTGGATTTTAGGACTTTTACCATGGACACACAAGCTAACTTAATTTGAAGTAACCACATCTCTTACCCAAATTCACCAAAGTATTCACCCACTTTTCTCAAAACAATTTGTTTCCAATGATTAAGTATGCAACAATGTTCCATGCAATGTATATGAGAAATTAGTTTCCATTCACCTAATCCTCATGCAATTTCTACAACAATCAATACTATCCTCCACCGATAGTTAAAACATTTATCTCTAATGCATTAATTGAAAGATGGCAACATGGATATATAATCCAACATGCAATCATAACTTGGAATCCTCCATGATTCCCAACACTTGAAACAGTCCATATTCCACTTTTTAAAGCCAAACTTTCAAAACTTACATAGTTTTCCATCAAACTCAACAATTTTAAAACCAAACATAATCTTTTCCAAATAATCCAATAACTCCCAAAACATCAACATTTAGAATTTTTCACAAATTGGGACTTCCTCACTTTCAAATACTCACGTGCAATTCAGATATCTCATATATGAGTTTGATGTACAAAAATCGCATATTAACATACTCCAACTATTAAAACCAATAATCAATTTCCTAATTTTTTTGACTCACACAAAACTTTCAATCAACTTTGTTCCACCTCAACTAAGATGACCAAAATAACTTTCACCAATATCTCATACTTATTGAATATTAGCATTTCCATCCTACTATGTTAAAGTTATGGTATAATCTCAATAACACACTTTCAATTATGAAGGATTTAAAATATTAACCAAACTAATTGAATCCATCAAATTAGTAAGTTCATTATATTTACCATCTTCCAAATTAATAACACCAACATAACTTCACATGTCTCAGCTCTCAATTACACCCATATTTCATGCCAAGCTTCTCAAATATCCAATCTTTCCCAACTCTTTACAAATAATAATTTCACTGTTTTTCTAAAATTAATTAATCACATGATATTTACATCAAAAATCATGAAATTGTCCAAGAGTAAACTTTTTGAGGTTAGGAGTTCGAAAGTCCACATTTTATCTTTTCATTTTCACAAAAATGAACAAGACATAATCATCAATATATATCACCATTCATTAAATATCATGAACACAACACTTTTAGAGTTCTTAATCCCAAAAGAACTCTATAATTCCAACTTAACACTTCACACAATATTCATCAACATTAATTTATTTTCTCAAAATAAATTCTAAAATCGAAGATGAAAAATATTTGAACTTTATATTTCTCAAAATAAATTATCTAATCATAATATGATGTAGATACAACCCACATAACTATTGATTTTATTTTTGGATTTTTAACAATATTACCAACACGAGATGATTTTCCCAAATCAATTACAAAGTACCAATATTCTTAACATTTCCACATAATCTTTCTTTCAAAAATCATCCAAACAAATATCTAAGAAATATATATATGCAATACCTCTTATAATGATATATTTTCTCAAAATATCCCTAACATAGCTTTAAAGTAATAATATGAAGAAAGTCGCTATCTTATATAATGAAGATGAGCAAATCCAAAAGGACAACCTCGCCTGATCATGAATCCGAGACTACCATTGTGAAGATCACAACGAGCTCTCCGACTTTCATTTACAAAACTTTTGCAAAATCTCACTCTAAAGACTCCCACTCTAAGCTTAAAGCTTAAACAACTATGGAGAAAAGAGAAAGGGAGAGAGAAACAGACAAAGAGGGTGAAACCCCTCTCTCAAAACCAAAACAAAGAAAAAGGAAGAAAAAGGAAAAGAAAGAAGGGACAAGGAAAGGAGGGGGCAGCCCCCATGTGGGTTGCCTTTCCCATAATTGGTTTTCCCAAAAAAATTTATAATTTTTCTAATAATATCTCAAAATTTTGTAACATAAATTATAAAATGATATTTTTTTATCACAAAATATAATATTTTTGTACGTCACAAAATAATATTTTGCTCACTATGAAATATATACACATTTTCATTCACTACAAAAATATATAATTTTTCACCGTATGGTACAAACCATAAATTCAACTTTCAAATATCTATTATAATCCTATATAATAAACAATAACAACTCCCAAAGTGGTCATTACCAATCACATAGTTAAAAGGACCAAACAATTAAACATGAGTCATAAACAAACTCAAATCAAATTGAATCTAAGTCGTGAGTCTTGGATTAAATTCTCACCTATAAGCCAAACAAGGTCCAATTATATACCAAAATAGACCCAACAAATTTATCTCAAGTCATGGTCTAAACATTCAAAATTTAATAACAAAATTCTGCTATAAATTAAACTAAACACCAATCAGTCCGCACATTTGCATAAAATAAATACTCATCATTTAATTATGAAATTTTTATCCAACATGCTAGACTTATATGGGAACAACTTATAAAAATCTCATCATTTTCTGAGATTGGGAATTATTTTTAAAAAATACAAAACCGAACTGTTTTCGCACCAAATTTACACAGCAGTCAAATCTGAAAATTTGCTCAATTAAATTATGCACTGACTATTTTTAAAAAGGAAATTCTAGGTCATTACAATTGTGATCAAATTCCAAATCTCTTAGCAATATAACATCGTAGTGTATTTTTCCAAGTGACAAAATACAATATCAACATTCATGCATTCTCCATATGTCAAACCTCATTTTGTAGCATTTAATCTTTCCACAATAACAGCAACCAACTATTGCTCAAGCTTTCCAATTCTACAATTTTCTTATTTTCTCATGAAATCTCTTCATTTGATACAACTATAGAATTTCCTCCATCATTTACTCACATGGCAAATTATCAAATATCAATTTTACAATATCACAACTTTTTCCCAAAATCCCCAAATTTTAGGGTCTCCACCAAAACAAGGTTTTTGTTTCATTTTTTGAAAAGATTCTTCCAAAACAACACCCACACCCTAGAACATACCAAAAGGTTTTGGAAAAAATAGATGAAATCCACCTCTAACATCATCTAGGGTTCAACAACCCAAAATCATAACTCAAAACATGATGAAATACTTAAAACACGTATAAACTTGCAAAAATGTATATATAACTCGAAGATTATCCTTACCTCCAGCTTTGAAGATGAAGAGGATGAAAACCCTAGAAATCAACGTCGACGAAAACACAATCCAATCGGTTATAAACGTAGCCCTTGTTGCCCTCTTCGATTTGGTGCAAGAAACTCCCTCAACCTCTTAAAGATTGGAGCTAAATCTTAGAGAGAAGTTGGATTTGGGGTGTGTTTTTAGAGAGAAGTGAGAGAATAGATGAATATATATATATAGAGAGAGAGAAGAGAAAATCTGAGCAAAAATACTTTTGGCATTAGTTTTGAGGAAAAGAGGACAAAAATTGAAACAGATGCGCCGAAATCTGCCCGAGCTGTTTCAATTCCGCACGAGCGAAATTTTTAATCTGCACAAGTGAAATTTTCTGCCTCATGGGCGGATTGCTCCAAAGAGCTGCCTAGAAATTGACCCAAAAATTTGCTCGAGCAGTTTTCTGTCCAAAAAACTCTAAAAATTTTTGAAAACTCTGTAAGGATCCACTCGGGTAGTTTTCAATTCTGCACGACCAGTTTTGCCTAGAAATTCAGAAAGTGATTTTGTTGACATTGAAGTATGTTAATTTATTTAAGTTAACAAGTGTGGTTAATTAATTAAATTTGGATTTAAGGAATTAGGTAATAATATCATAAGGTTATGGCATGATGTGACTTATATATATATATATCAGTTTGGTATCACTGTATCGCTAGACCCGTATCTGTTTTAATGTTATAATATGAGATTGTTTGGTGAGCTAGTGGTTTCCTCACCCCCTACTTGTACATGTGTACAAGGAATGTTTTCGTACTTGAGGATCAAACAATAGGTTTTACCTTGACATGGTTATAAAATGGTGATGAGCTGTAATGCTTTTTAATTGTTTCTTTGGCTGAGTTCTATGCTTTGCAAAGGGCAATGCCCTCTTATTTATTGTAAACCTTTGGGAAATTTTATTTGTAAAAGAATATGTTATATTCAATGTAATACAATTGCATTTCTTGCATACACTTGTGAAAAGAAAATGGATTTGAAAAAGATTTTTATAATTAATTGAATGAGAATGAAGTTTCTTTTAAAAACCTCACGCTTTGGTTAGTTAATTTCCCCCTAATTAATCTTTGGAAAAATCGAAGTGTTACAACTTGGTTTCAGAGCGAACTGGGTTTGAATACCTTGGCTCGTGGGAAGCGGTTTTCACCACAGTTAGGGTTTACCTTAAGATTGTGAGCGACGTTTGCATTCTATGTAATAACATGCTTATGTGCTAAGATGTTATATGTTTATGTGGGCATGGGGTTGAGTCTTGGGGGTGTTGTGTCGGGTCCAATAATTTTCTTAGAAAACTCATTAGAAATGCACTTGATCAATGTGATTTCTAATTAGAGGTCTAAAAGAATTTCTAGAATGACTAACAATCTTCGTAGGAGTAGCCCGATATCTGTTATGTGGTTATGTGATTCTATGCTATTTGAAATACATATGTTGAGTTTCGTGCTGGAACATGAGAGTGTACCTCAGTGAAAGGTGTTGATGCAAATGTTATGAATGGAATATACTTGAGTATGTGTGGAGTTAGTCTTGAACCTTGGTTTGTATACCCATATGTGTGTTTTGAAAGAGTTGTGGCCTCGACATGGTAGGGTTGTGAATGGTGGTAAAGGACTTATTTCCCTAAAAATGTTTATTATTTTGAGATTTGGTTGTAAAATCTGTAAAGTGCAAACTATGTAAGGTTTAACGACAAGACTTGATACGAACAATATTCATAATTATTGTTATCCGTATTTAATTTGTTCCTGGGTGTCAGGAGGGAGTGTCCGACACTCGTTGGTAAAAAAATTATCTTAAAGGGAATGAGTAGTATTTTGACCCATGATTATGTTTTCTTTTGGGGACATCTTGTGTTTGGCTGGTTAGTCTAGTGGTTTCCAAATGGAGTCTTGGAATGACTTTACAAGTGTGATAGTTTGGCGGTGTAACCTAGATTTTAAATTATTTTGGCCCGTGGGTAGTTTGGAATGGTAGTTGGTTTCATCTTTGTGTAATTTGCGAAGTCTGAGTCTAGAATTTCAGAGAGTGGTAACTCGGATGCCAAGGTTCTAGCTAGGTCCTCTTGCGTTTTTTTCTTTTGAGTCGGTCGTAACCGAAGAGCCGAAACTTATGAATGAGAATACTGCAGATTTCATTTACTTCTTTGTGCTACTAATTTATTGTATTGACCTAGATTTTCAAAATTTTAATGAACAAAAGAGGAAGAAATTCCTCAGGCTTTGAAAAACTTGATTGACCGAGATGAGGGAGACATGCTATTCTACGTAATCTTCGGAGGAACACAAGCTTTTAATCGCTTTATTAAAAGATTTCAAAGATGTTTTCGCGTGGTCCTACGAAGACTTGCCTGGAATCGATCTTGAGATTGTACAGCACCTGATCCCTTTTGACCCCGAGGCCCAACCAGTCAAATAGAAACTCCGTAGAGTCTATCCAGATTAGACACTGAAAATCGAGGAAGAGGTAACCAAGCAGATTGATGCGGGATTCTTGATGGTGCCCGAGTATTCGACATGGTTGGCCAATATTGTTCTGGTTCGAAAGAAGGATGGCCAAATCAGGGTTTGTGTCGACTTCTGGGATCTGAACAGAGCTAGTCCGAAAGACGACTTTCTATTGCCGTACATTGATGAGCTAGTAGATTTCACCACAGGCCATGCATTATTGTCATTCATGGATGGGTTTTCTGGGTATAATCAGATTTTGATGGCACCAGAGGACAGAGAGAAGACTGCATTCACCATGTCGTGGGGTACCTACTACGAGAGAGTTATGCCTTTTGAGTTGAACAACGCTACGGCTACATATGAGAGGGCTGCGACCACAATCTTGCATGACATGATCCATGAGGAAGTTGAGGTGTATGTGGACAACATGATTGTAAGTCTAAAGAGCAAGAGGGCCACTACACTTCACTGGAAAAATTCTTTGAATAGAGCAGGAAATATAGACTGAGGTTAAACCCACAAAAATGTGCCTTTGGGGTTACTATAGAAAAATGCTGGGATTTCTGATTATGCAGAGGGGAATTGAAGTAGATCCTTCCAAAATCAAGGCCATCTTAGAAATACCACCACTGAGGACTAAAAAGGAGGTGTGTGGTTTTCTGGGGAAAAGTGCAATTCATAAGACAGTTTATCTCAAAATTAACCTTGACTTGTGAACCACTGGTTGGTCTATTGAAGAAAGGAAAGAAGTTTCGATGGGATGATCGATGTCAGTTTGCTTTCGAACAAGTCAAGCAATACCTTCAGAATCCACCTGTATTGTCGCCGCTAGAGCCAGAAAAGCCACTGATCCTGTATTTGTCAGTAATAGATTCAACCATAGGGTGCATGCTGGTGCAAGAATCTAAAGAGAAGGTAGAGAAGGCCATCTACTATTTGAGCAAGAAGATGCTGGATTATGAGACCCGTTACACTCCCCTGGAGAAAGCTTGCTTAGCTTTAGTATTGGCAACTAGGAAGTTCAAACACTACTTGTTAGCTCACTCCGTAATTCTGGTTTCGAGATTAGATCCCATGAAATATCTCTTTGAGAAACTGGCATCTATGGGTAGGCTAGCTCGTTGGTTGCTTTTTCTCTCTCAGTTTGACCTCAAGTATGTCACTTGCAAGTCCGTCAAAAGGAGAGCAATAGCGAAATTTTTGGCAGACCACCTTATGGAAGGAGATGAAGCAGTAGAGTATTTGTTTCCAGATAAAGAAATTTTGCAAGTAGAAGAGTAAACATGGACAATGTACTTTGACGGAACAGCTAATCAATACAGTTGTGGGATAGGGGTGTTGCTGATAGTACCAGATGATTCCCATATACCCCTAGCCATCAAACTCCGGTTCAAAGTTTCTAATACGAAGCTGAATACAAGGCATGTATCGCTGGATTAGAAGCTAACCTAGAACTAAGGGCAATAAGGTTGGACGTCAACGGAGACTCGAATTTAGTTGTTTCTCAAGGCAACAGAGACTGGAAGGTCAAAGAAGAGAAAATAAAGGTTTATCATCAGACCCTGGACATTCTGATTCCAAGGTTTGAAAAACTAACATTCACACATCTGTTAAGAGAGAACAACCAGTTTGCTGATGCGCTGGCAACTCTATCCTCTATGGTAGACATACCGCTTGGGGTTAAGATGCGTCTGATCATCATTAAACAAAAGTATACGCCTGCTTATGAGATAATAGGTGCAATGGATGAGGTTCAAGCCAAGAACCCCTAGTATTATGACATTTGGAACTTTCTCAAAAAGGATACGTATCCACCAGGGACAAATGCTAAGGATAAATGGGGAATACGACATTTGAACGTCCAGTTCATCATTTGTGAAAATAAACTGTATAAGAGAGGTAATCTGGGAATGCACGAGCTCTGCGTTGAAGAAGAGGAGTCGAAGCGTCTCATGGAGGCCATCCACAGAGGAGAATGTAGGGCACACATGAATGGGGTGATACTGGCTTAGAAGATCCTCAAGCAAGGCTATTATTGGTCAACTATAGAGGAGGATTGTATCAACTTCATTTGGCGATGCCCAAAATGCCAAATCCATGCTAATTGCATGAACATCCCGCCGTCAAAGCTTTACAACATGACTTTGCCATGGCCTTTCTTAGTCTGGAGAATTGATGTCATCGGGGCAGTCTTGCCAAATGGATTCAAATGGACATGAGTACATTCTAGTGGTGATTGACTATTTCACCAAGTGGGCGAAAGCTTAGTCTTATTCTGTGCTAAAGGTGTCACATGTGGCCAAGTTCATCCGAAACAACATTATCTGCAAGTATGGGATACCAAATGAGATCATCTCGGACAACGGCTCGCACTTCAAGAAAGAGGTGATGGATTTGCTTGAGAAATATAATGTGGCTTTTGTCATCAACATATAGACCACAGACCAACAGAGCCGTTAAAGCCACCAATAAGAATGTCAAGAACATCTTGCCAGATAAACTGCCTTTTGCGCTCTAGGGTTATAGGACGTTGATTCGAACATCCACAAGGGCAACCCCTTATTCACTGGTATACAGGATGGAAGCTGTTTTGCCAATTGAGATTGAGTTGCTGCGAATCATGGCTGAGTGTCAGATTGCGAAGGAAGATTGGCAGCAGAACAGGTTGGAAGAATTGATGTTGTTTGACGAAAGGCAATAGGAGGCGTTATATCACATCCAAGGATATCAGTACAGAATTGTCAGGTCCTTCCATAAGAAAGTCAAATCCAGAAACCTCAATGAAGGATATATGGTGCTGAAAGACAACCGAGCTCCCATCCATAACCCTAGGGCCAAGTTCAGACCCAATTTGATTGGTTCTTATATCATCAAATCTATCTGGTCAGAAAGAACGATTATCCGTATGGCTTTAGATGGCTTAGAGTTTTCGCAACCGATTAATATGGACAAATTGAAGAAATACTATCCCTGAGAGGCTTGCTGGGCCGAAAACTCAAAGGGCGACCTACGTAAAAGTTAGAGCATGAAAAATTGAAAACAAGAAAAACTGAGCTCGCAAGGTCGGAAAGTGGTTTTGGCAAAAGTTAGAGCACAAAAGACGAGAGTTAATACTCGAGTGAACCCTAACCGAACTACGTAAGGCTTGATTCCCATCTTCGGGATATATAGGCAATTTCATCCTGAAGTTCGGCCATAACCATCTCCAACTCAACTATTCTGTCCATCTGTTTGATTAGGCCATCTTTGCCCATCGTCTTCTAGCTTAGTATTGTTACCTTCATTTGGTAAAAAGGCCGGTTGCAATGTCGAGTAGTGATGGTGAATGTAGTTGTGGGCATTTATGATCTTCTGATTTGGGGATGTATGTCTTAAGGACTGATTTCGTGTGTGTCAGGTAGTGACCATTTCCGAAAATTGTTTTGAAAAGTTTTGATTAATTGATTTTCTCAAAATTTTATTCTTTTACAACATAGCCATTCTTTAGACCACAAAGGAAAACTTTCAGTACTCTCAACTTTAATTCCATTGATTTCAATATAAGTACATTCTCCAACTCTCTGATTAAATGAAAATTGTCTTTACATCATAAAACTTGAAAAGAAAAGTCAAAGCAATAAATTAGGGGCACATCTAAGTCAGGTGGTCATATATCTTCTGCTCGCATTCGTGGAAGTCTCTACCGCAAAAGTTGGGCCAACCTGTGCGTCGTCCTCGAGCCAAGCCAAGCATTTGCCAAAAAGGATGTAACTGAAGCTAACAGTAGGGGCCAAAATCTCTCTCGTCCTCCAAGCAATGAGGCACCGAGTCAAGTACGAAGCACGAACTAGAAATGGAGCCGGGTATTTCACCCCTTCCTTCAAACAGGTCTGATCGTATCCAAACTAGTGTCTCAACTGGAATGGAAAATAGAACACGCAGTTCGTAAGTCCAATCAACTGTATACCCAGTTGTCAAGACATGCTGTACCCCATCTCAGCCACATTAAGCTAGGGACAACACCAAGTAATGTTAGCCGCAAACCTGCTACACATCCAGTCGCACCACAATCCCTCTTTGGGAAAGTCCACCAACTGCAGATATAAGAAGTAAGCTCTGGATGAATACTCGGGACAAGGGTCCACTACTTTCATCTTATCCATTAACCACACCTAGGAAGGGATGAAAAATAAGAGAGATTAAAGAATAGAGAGATGCACGTTGAAAGGAAAAGTAAGGAAAGGGCTTTGAGAGAAAAATAGAGAATGAGTGCCTAGTGATGTAAGAAATCATAAATAAGAAAGGGAGGGAAACAATACCTGGAGAAGCAGTAAACTCCCTGTAAACCGGGTGGTCTCTCGCCGATGGAAGGCATCCAAACCTATCAAAGTCTCGGCCAGTGCCAAACCAATGCAACTCTTACCCTTTTTAAGATATTGGGCCACTTCGATTAACCTAATGCTGGCTCCGCCGCAACTAGGGGCAAGAAGAAAGTGTGCAAACAAACACAAACATAAGGCATGTTGACGATAACCTCGCCAGAGACTGTTAACTCTGTCTCCAATGCCCAAAAACCAATGAATCAAGCTGGATATATCTAGCTCCCCGTCATGAGCTAAGGATTGAGCCTCGTGTAAAGTAAGCTTGCACAATCATTCTAGAGCTTGTGCATGGCCAAAACGGGGCTAGGGTATAATCTCTTCATCATGCCAGGACCCTATTAATGCTTGAAACTCTTCAAGAGTAGGACACATTTCTTGTGCTAAGAAGTGAAACACATGTGTAACCGGTTTCCAACATCAGACCGCGGCGTAAAGGAACGGAAAACAAAGCTAAGAATGGCTCAACGAAAAAAGAGAGTTCATACCGAAACCCTAGAAATTTAACCTTTTCGTGCCATCCAAAGTGGCTACCCAATCTTTGAGCCTCTCGGCAAGAAATATCTCCATTTTTAGAGAAAACAGCAGCAAGGTTGATATTATGTCGAAGAAACAGTGAAAGAAGACCCTTTATAGAGGATAAGGTTGTGTGAGTGGATACCAGCTGTCCAACCACAACACTTGGCCAGCCGTCCGTTCAGGTGGCCAGTCGACCAAATCTGTTGGCCAGGCATCTGGGCAGCAGTGTTTTGCTATGGTCTTTTTTGCTTTGAGGTCTTGTTTTGAGTCTTTTTGTTTCCAGTAATTGTAAATAGCCGTGTTTAGGTTGTTTTTTAGTTTGTTTTTCATTTATCGAGTTGTATTTCGTATTTTGGGTCAATTGTCGGCTCCATATCCAATTACGAACACCGTTCAAATACAAGCATTTTTAGTCTCAAAATTCAAAGTACAATCAATTTTATGCAAGTGTGGTGCCATTCTCGAGCTGCAAAATAAAACTCCTTTTACAAAATTGTAGGGTTTTACCCTGATCATAGTTTTCACAAAAGAGGGAGTACAAGTGTTTGAAAACAAAAGTAAAGACCTATCTGAACTACCAAAACAAAAGAAAATAGCAAAAGAGGTGTCAGTCGTATCAAGCTCGAAAGGCCCTCTTCGTTCTCTTCCGGGAAAGGGACTCAAGGGCACTATCACCGTCAGTGCCACTATCATTAGAAGAGCGGGATGCAAAGTTGTCATCATCCTCTCCACTCCCCGACCCGGAGTTGCCACATTCCTCTCTAGTCCATGACCCTGAGCCGGCATTGTCATCCTTACTCTCAGACTCAAAACACCCACTCGCTGCCTCCTCAAAACTGCTGGTCTCGACGGCGTCTCCGCTCCAGAATCGGCTCTGAGGAGAAGGATGTATCCTCTGCCTCAGACTCTCTGCTTTGAACCCGAGCGCCCCCGCCCCTACTTGTGCTGGGGCCTGTCTGCCTCATCTCCTCACTGTTGGAGGAGATACTGCTGGTGCCGCTGGTGCCACCGGTACAGGTGGAGCCTAAAAACAAGAATCAGAGTATTAGAATACAGTATGAGTATGATGCAGAATACAGATTCAGTATGGGTATGATGCAGATTCAGTATGAGTATAGATGTCAATACAGTATGGGTATAATGCAGAATATATACAGTATGAGTATGATGTAGAGGTAGTATGAGTATGGCATATTAGTATAGTATGATGTGCAGATTCAATATGAGTATGGAATATCGCCACAGTATGGTGCATAACATTATGGGTAAGCAGTTAAACGAATAAGAAAAGAAAGGATATCTGGTAACCGTGGAAAGCCAGCAATGTCTCTCTCCTCCGTACCATCTAGACTAGTGAAGCGACCAAGCCGATAAGGCTGTCTACATACTCCATAGATGCCTGCAAGTGAGTTTGACCAATCAGTATCCAAAAGGGGAATGTGAAATGCCAACTATAAAGTAAGGTCCATATCTGTCGTGCGTCAAGATCCCTAACATACTCGTGCTTCTCCTTCGGCGGCTCTATCAAAATCTGATAGGCCGTCTCACTCGGCCGCAAGCATGGGATAGCAGTCGGAATCGCTAACCAACCAGCTACGTGCATAGTAGGAGGGGCTCCACCAATATCAGCCTCGGCCGCACAAGCAACACCTCCAGCCACAGGTGCATAAGCAGCACCTCCCGCATGAACTCTGGATAGGGGTGGCATGAGATGAGTCCTAATGAACTCAGTCTAGTCTCTGACCCCACGGAAGAAATCAACATCTTGCCCAGCCATGAACTGTACGATAGCCTCAATTGGGAGGCTATCAATTGTCCTCATATATGATGGAGGTGGAGTAGGAACAACGAGAGCAGGTAGGCCCAGGGTCTAGCACACGAACCGCTCTCCTAAATACCAAGTTTGGAAAAATGGACTCTTCAACAAGATCTAAAATCAGGAGGTAGCCCAAGACCTGGCATATTAATCCTGTATCTCGGCCGGCATCATCGTCCAGTGCTGCCATGTGATCTGCAAATAGAGAATTCACAATTGTTAGTTGACGTTAGTTATCACAAAGTGGATCAAAGCATGATAATGGAATGGAATGTGTATGAGTTTCAAACTACCTCGCAAGCCGTCACCGTGTCAAAATATCGGTAGTCGTAGGCGAAAGTGGTATCGTCGCGGCGCCTGGGGTGGCATCTACCGTCATACTGTCGGGAGTAACGTATGACCGACTCTACCTCATCTCTCGGAACCAGGGCAAGGACAGAGAAATAAGCATAGATCCATAGCTACTAGGAGAGATCTTTTGTGTGAGTCAACATATGAATAGAGATAAAGATAGAAAGTGCAAAGCAAAAAGCACAATGTATGAACAGAGATAAACGCAAAAAGTGCAAAGCAAAAATCATAAGAAACAAGCAAAAAAACTAAAATTGAAAGTGCAGTGCGTACCTCCCAAGCTCACCAGTAGCCTCTAACCATGTTCTCCTTCTTGCGGGAACTGAAGCTCATATAGCCATACGGGGTGGCGAAGCCAACAGCACCCCAATCATAGAATCTAACCCGGGCAGTACTAGAGGGCACTCAACAAATGCAGACCGACAGTATTCCACCTATTCACAAATAAGGTGGTGCCGAGGACATAGATCAAGAAGCCCCGGGTGTACTACTTGATCTCCTCATGCGTCTCTAGATGAGTCCCATCGAAGCGATCGTAAAACCAGCTATATCGAACCATAGCCGGCCTACCCAGCGGAGGGCGTGCGCCGAGCAGGTGAATCTAAGCAGCCCCACACTGGCCCATGTCGAGGTTAAAAGGGATCGGATCACCCTCTACTCTTAAACCAATGATCATCGAAAAGTTGTAAGGAGTCATTGTCATCTCCTCGGTGGAAGAGAAATAGAAGGAGTTGGTTGTGTCCCACTGCCTCTCCACCAAAGCTCCGAGCAAGGCCTGGTTGGCCAATAGTCATGAGAGCCTGAAGCAGAATAGGCCAAAGCCTACCTCGTCTACAAGCTCGTGGACTTGAGCGAGGAGCTCTTGGTACCAATCCCTCGCTGTCACAGCCCCATATCCTTTCTAGGAAAGAGCGACACCTTGTGTTAAAAAGGAAAGAGGAGTATGTCAGATGTGTAACAGAATGAAAGGCGGTAATGAAATGGCAAGACAAGCAAAGTGCAGGAAAGTAAATTTTTTACCTCAGAGGCGTCATGAGAAAGATGAGAGGTCTACTCCCTCAACATGACATCCTTGGGAAGGCCCATGGCAAAATCCTTGAACCACAGCATCCCCCCGGGGGCCATCACATGGGTCTGGGGATGGTAAGTGGCCAGGTCAAAGGGTCTCACCCTCAGTGGTGGCAACTCTGGCTCATGATCAGGAGGGTATGTCTCCTCCGCCTCAATGTCGGCGGCAATGTCCTCTGCCGTCCCGCCAGTCTCATCAGCCATAGGCTCTTTGACCTTTGCAACATATGGAAGTACGGGTATCTCAAGAGGGGCACCTTCATGAGGAAGGTCGTCCACCATGTGAAGATAGTCAGTGGTGGGTGAAAATGGTGAAAAATGAGAGGAAAAGGGCAAAAATGTCAAAAGTCAAACCCTAGGAGAGAGAAAAAGAAAGAAAAAGTCAAAACTCGGAAAAAAGTGCGAAACCCAAGAAAAACACGAAGGAAATATGCCCAAAGAAATGAAAAACACAAAAACTCAACCAAAACAAAATCCAATCAGTTCAAAATATCGAGGGCCAAAGGTGTTTTACGAAAAAAGTTTGCGTGGGGCATTGGGTAACATATATAAAGCATAAATCTGGAGAGAGAGAGAGAGAGAGAGAGAGAACACCTAGAGAGTCAGGGGGAGTCATTTCGGTTAGGTTTTGTGTGAAAAAATGAGTTTTGGTTATGTTTTAAAGAGGTTACGGGTTGAAAACTCAAAAATGCCCCCGAAATCCTATCGAGTGGCCGGCCGGCTAGGTATGTGGCCGGCCGGCCCTACAGCTAGTCCAGAGCTGGTTTTTGCTGAGACCTTTGCAAATTCTATGCATGGAGGGTCCTGTATGCATCCTAAAGTGAAGAATTGAAGAATTTGGGTTTGTTTTCACTTCAGAAAATTTTTAAATGTGATTCTGAATATGCTACCTTGGGTTTGAGCAAGTTATATCCTTTTTGGGCATTTGAGGACCTCCGAGTGGTAAGCCAGAGATCTTTATGAGGTGTTTTCCAAATACCTCTTTTTGTTTTTCAATTGTGTTGCCTATTATAGCATGAAACATGCATCGCATCATATTTCTTATCAGTTATATCACATTATGTTGCATCCATATGCATCATACTCCTTGTGTTAACCTCTTTACGTGGAAGTGTAGTTTGGTTTATTTCTTGTTAACCACTCTACACAGAAGTGTAGCTTGGTTTGTTTCTTGTTAACCTCTCGACGCGGAAGTGCAGTTTGGTTTGTTTTTTGTTAACCTCTCCATGCAGAAGCGTAGTTTGGTTTGTTTCTTGTTAACCTCTCTACGCGGAAAGGTAGTTTGGTTTGTTTCTTGTTAACCTCTCTACGCGGAAAGGTAGTTTGGTTTGTTTCTTGTTAACCTCTCTACACAAAAGTGTAGTTTGGTTTGTTTCTTGTTAACCTTTTTACGCAGAAGTGTAGTTTGGGTTGTTCTTGTTCCTCTCTACGCAAAAGTGTAGTTTGGGTTGTTCATGTTCCTCTCTACGTTGAAGTGTAGTTTGGGTTGTTCTTGTTCCTCTCTACGTGGAAGTGTAGTGAGGTTTGTTTCTTGTCAACCTTTCTACGCTGAAGAATTAATTAGGATTGTTTCCTGTTAACCTTTCTGTGCAGAAGCGTAGTTAAGCTTGTTTCTCTACAACCTTTCTATGTGATACGTAGTGTAGCTTATGCCCACTCAGGCGGACTGCTCATTTATGGTTTCAATTGTTGCATTATATTGAACCTCATTTTCATAATTTCTGGGCGATATGCATGACTATGTTCTTAACTGTTGCAACAAATTATATTATATCATGTTGCATTCTACCCCTAAACTACGCTGATTTGATTCATTGCAAAGGGATAGGTAGGCAACCCTCAGGTTTAACCAACTACATTTGCATTTTGATTGCTTGCCCAGGTCTTACGGCCTTGTTAAATGGGCCATCTTTAGATTTTGACATTCACTCATGTCATTTCATGACTTGGAGCTTTGTCAAAAAGGAGCAACTATAGACACTCCATTTTTGACCGCCCATAAGACTTGGGTGCCTCAGGGTGAACACTCAATGATGAATTAGTATGCTGTGCAAACATTCAATTTCTTCAGCAAAAAGCCTCGGTTTTGAGTTTCAAAGCCTAGAATCTTGTACCTCCTTTGGATCAAAACCTAATTTTTTTTTAGCCTGACCACTCAGAGGCCTACTAGCCGACAGGTGGCCGGCTGGCCAAAAATCAGTGGCTGGTCGTCCCCTACCTAGCTGGCCTGCAAGGCTTCTTGACTGGCAGATATTTTACTGCCAGTTGTCCCCTTGTGTGCATGCACTGCACCAGCTGGCTCAATACAGATATTTCTGAGATAGGAACCTATTTTTCTATATATACTTGACCATCCCTTATGGTTTTAGGATAGAAAAATTCTCAAGGAGCCCAAAACTTGTAAAACACTCTCCCTCTCTATCTTGCAATATACATAAACCAATATTTTAAGGCTCTTTGCTGAGGTTATTGAGCTGAAATTTCAACCCTTGAGAGTGAGCATCGTGTAGTTTGCAAACAAAAGAGTGTCTTGTTTTCAAAGGTATAACTTTTGCCTTACTTAAACCACTATTCTCCCATCTTTTTCTTGCTGTTTTTATACTTATTTTGGTGGGCTGAAACTTGTGATTTAAAGCTCCCAAAGGTAGAGTGGTTAACCACCCTTTCTTGAATCTTATTCCATAAGCTTTTGTCCTTATGTTTCCCACTTATTTCTCTACTTTTGGTCACTGATTTGTTTGAGTTTTCAGAGGCTAAAACATGTGGTTTTAAAGTCCAAAAAGTGAAGGGGTTAGCCACCCCTTCTTAGGCTTGCTTACTAGTTTTTATTCTATTCCATTTTGCTTACTTTTTTTTTAGCATTTTCAAAGTAATTCCAGCACTGTTTTACTATTGTTGGGACTCTTTTGATGTGTTTACTTCATTCATGCTTTGAATGTTAGGCTTGTGTTGTTGAAAGTCCTCGTAGGTTTGGTGGTTTAGGCCTTAGACACTAGCCTATTTGAGTTGATAGCCTTTATTTCATAGTTTTCATACATATGCTTACACTTGCAATAATCATCTCTGCAACCTCCCTCCTTTCTTGATTTTCTTTCCTTTTTTTTTTTAAGAGTTATTTCAAACAATTGTTGTTTAAGGCATGCGAAAGAGACCTTCCATACTTAATGGTTTAATCTCTTCGGAGGTTCATTACTAAGGCATTACATCTCTCTCATGATAGGAGCAACTTCTTGTTTGACACTGCTCTTCATTAGTGGATGTAATTATCACCTTTGGACAAAATGATTAAAGAATGGAAAGGTAATGAAAAAGGGCTAATAAAATTGGACTAAAAGAGGCACAAGACAATAAAATCAAGTCGGGGTTAATCAGATGTCAATTGAACCCATTGAGTCTTGAATCATTACATACTCTTAGTGATGCTTAATGGTTCAAGGAGCAATCCACCGCTTTCTTTGAGGTAACTCCATGATAAGAAAGAGGTGTTGTTGGTCTTTCATTTCATGTCATTGACCTTTTTTTCCTATTGGTTCATAGATAATCATGCAACAACCTTGCGAATATTGATGATTTGTGGACCGATTCTACTCCTCCCTCGACCAATTTCATGAAAGGGAGTGGCAGAGAGGACAAACATCCCCTGGAAACACTCTATTTGTACTCTGTTTCCATTCTGTTGAAGTAGGGCAGAGCCCAAAAATAGTGGTCGGCCGGCCACCCTTCAATCCGACCGACCACTTTTCAAGGCCGGCTGTCCACTCCATTTCAGACAAGCAGTGTCATTTTCATGGCAGAATAGAGCAGAAGCAGGGGCAAAACCAAACCAAGACTTAAGTCCCATCAAATAGGGTTGTCTACATGAATCCTTCTTCTTCACACGGCCCTATCAAAGACCATTTCATTAGTCAAATTAAGTAGATCCATATCTCTATTTACAACGCTAGCCAACATTAATCTAGGCCTACCCCGTCCCCTAACACTTTCATCTACTGTTATATCATCGCATCTCTTCACTACTACCTCTGTTGGTCTCCGTTGAATATGACCAAGCCATTTCAATTTATTCTCTCTCAACTTATCTTCTATCGGTGCTACTTTTACCCATTCCCGAATGCACTCACTCATAATTTTGTCTTGTCTAGTCTTGCCACACATTCACCTTAGCATCCTTATCTCAGCCACACTCATCTTATCTATATGTTGTTTCTTGGTTAACCAACACTCCGTCCCATACAACATCGCTGGTCTAATAGTCGTCCTATAGAACTTACCTCTTAGTCTAGTGGGTATTCATTTATCGCACAGTACCCCAGACGCACTTCTCCACTTATACCATCCCGCCTTAATCCTATGGGCCACATCCGCATCAATCTTCTCTACTGTTGTGATATTTGACCGTAAATAACAAAAATGTTCACACTTAGATAGTTCTTGGTTCTCAATCTTCACTTCTCCTCTGTTTTCATTGCTACTGTTACTAAATTTACGCTCCATGTACTCTGTCTTAGTTCTGCTTATCCGGAATCCTTTAGATTCAAGAGCTTTTCTCTAAATCTCTAACTTTGTGTTAACTTCTTCTCTAGTCTCATCCACTAGCACGATATCGTCTTCAAAACGAATACACCATGGCACGTCATCCTGAATATTTCTCGTCAACTTATCTATAACTAAAGCAAAAAGATAAGGACTTAAGGTAGATCCTTGGTGTAACCCTACAATGATATAAAATTCATTTGTCTCTCCAGTAGACGATCTAATAGTGATCACCACCCTTTCTTACATGTCCCTAATCACATCAATGTAACTTTTTGTCACCCCTTTCTTCTCTAACACCCACCATATTATATCACGGGGCACTCTATCATATGCTTTCTCAAGGTTGATAAACACCATGTGAATGTCTCTTTTCTTTTCTCTATACTTTTCTATTACTTTCCTCAGAAGAAAGATCTCTTCCATTGTTTACCTGCCAGGTATAAACCCAAATTAATTCTCTGACACCTCTGTTATATCTCACAATCGGCATTTCATCACCCTCTCCCACACTTTCATTAGATGACACATTAGCTTGATTCGTCTATAGTTGTGGCAATTTTGGACATCTTCTTTATTCTTATATATTGGCACTAAAATACTTTTCCTCCACTCATCTGGCATGTTCTTAGTTAACAAAATTTTGCTAAACAACCTTGTTAACCAAGCAACCCCTTTTTTACCCAAACACTTCCAAGCTTCAATAGGGATATCATCGGGTCCTAAAGCCTTGTTTGATTTCATCTTCTTAAATGCAATCTCCACTTCAAAGTTCCTAATCTTGCGATAGAACCTATAGTCTTGGTTTATCGTATTACTAGCTATTTCTTCCTGTATTGCCATACCTCCATATTCCTCATTTAATAGTTTCTCAAAATAGTTCTTCCATTTTTCCTTAATCTCTTCATCCTTCACCAATACCTTAGAATCCTCACTCTTGATGCACTTAACTTGATTAAAATCTCTTGTTTTTCTCTCCCGTATCTTAGCAAGTTTGTATACCCTTTTCTCTCCCTCCTTACTATCTAGTCTAGTGTATAGGTCACCATAAGCTTTCAAATTAGCCTCTCTCACTACTTTCTTGACCTCCTTATTAGCCAATCTATAGTTCTTAAGGTTTCCCTCAGTTCTATCCTTTTGCCAATTTTTAAAGAACTCTTTTTTTGCCTTAACTACCACTTGAACCTCTTCCCTCCACTACCAAGTTTCCCTAGAGTTGGGTCCCATTCCTTTTGACTCTCCAAGCACTTCCCTTGAGATTCTCCTCATACAATTGGCCATCGAGTACCACTGTAGACCCGACTTTCTTCGCGTGCCCCCCTTTCGGAGAGGCACGAATTGGTCATCCTACAATTCGGACTCCTGTCATGGTTCTGAATCTAATCTCACAAAGTGCAATGTAAGACTGATAAACCCCAAAGAGTCCAATCCGGCAAATCATTTTTGAAAAATCAGATTTTAAATCAAATAATGCCAGAACTGGACTGCTTTGCCAAATTACAGAGTCGCCACCTAAATATTTTATTTTTGGAAAGTTTAGAAAACCCTGACTCGTGCCAAAGGCCACGTGTCCGTCATCACCAAAGTTACCTCGGCTTGGGAACTTGGGTACGAGAGGGGAAGGTCCTAAAATGAGCACGCCTGCTAGCCCGATCAAAGATCGGCCTCTACTAAGCATGATATGTTGTTTTATAACCACATGTGTTCTTGTTCTGATTATTAGACTAACTTACTATGTGATGCGCACATCATACAAGTATAGACTAAAATCACGAGAATTGGAACAAAACAACTCATGTTTGTTTTCAAAAATGGTCTGAAAGGTGCCACTCTCAAGTGGGCTAAAGCGCGGATTTGCCACCAAACATGATGGGCTTAAAACATGATTTTGCCACTTCGCAAAGTGGGCTTTAAAACACACATTTGATGAATTGTTCCAATTCAAGTAATCAAGCCTTCATCCACAGGCATTCATGCAGTTAATCACACAAGCACATAGCCTCATGGAAATCATGCTAAACATGGCAACACTCACACTCATGCAATTATGCTAAAGCGTAAAACTTACAGTGTACTCCAAGCCAAAATAGAAAATTAGTTAGAAAAATGCATGACTCCTAATTATACCAAAATGCCTAATGCAACACACGCAATAATGCAACTAAATAGGCTCGGCTATCTAAGATAGCATATGAATGCAACAATTTGATAACATGCTTTGAAACACGTATTCAAATGGGTATTTGAAATACAATGCAGTTTGAAAGATGCGCCGAGCCCGATGCATGCAAGACAAATGAATGATGCAAACATGCAAACATAAGGTATGCTAATCAAAATATGCCTTAATCTAACCATTGAAAGAGGTTAAATAAAAGGGACAAAGACGTGGGGTTGGAAGACATGCACAAATGCATGTACACTTATTACAACATTATGCCCTCACGAAGGAGGGTCCGAATAAATAAGCTAAGCTACACTAAGCTAAGCTAAGCTAATTAAACTAATCTAATTAAACTAATTAGACTAATTATTACACAACAAATTGAAGAAATAGCTAAGCTAAGCTACTTAATTATTACAATAATCAATTAATTAACAAACTAATTAATTAAATTACAAAGTCATGCTAACTAACAAGTAAAGCATTAAACAACACTGCCTCAGCTCTGTTTGGAAATTAGAAGATGCATGCCTCGGTGTTCGTCCCGAAAAGCCCACCGGTTTGCTCTTGAGAGGCTCTGTGTGCGGGGTAACTCCAAGAACTCTCTGCACCACCTTACCAATTCAATGTTGAGGACTGCACCACTGGCCTGCCGGCCATGAGTTCTTGCTGCCGGCCACCTGCCCGCCAAAGAGAGGCATTGCCGGCCAATGATGAAGCACTGCCGGCCATCAATGTACCAGTGCCGGCCACTGGTGTGCTGAGTTACCAAACTGCAACAGAGCACAAACAGAGGAAAAATGAGGGTTTTCCAAGGACATGTCTGTACTGTGCCCCTTCTTGTCATCTCAAAACATCAAAGGAGTGGCACTCTTGGATCCAAAACCACCAATCAAGCATTTTCAAACCATGATGGTCAAGGATCCAAGTTGTACACTTTCAATCAATGCAAAAAACAAGACTCAAAGTACCACCACCCTATCATGCATGATCAAGAGTGATGGAGACAAAGGAGATTGGCTCATTTCATCACTTCCAGTATGAAATGGACCAATCTTCCTTGTGTTCAATATAATGTCCGATTGAACACAATGCAATGCAACACAACAATGCTTAACTTAGTCGTGTTTTACTTGATTCAATTCTTGTTTACACATTTTAGTTTACCAATTAGTCCTTTAACTGGTTAAGTCCAATGTGAAAGTCCTCTAATCAGAAAGATGGCCTAAGCCACAAGTGCCTTGAGCATGAAAGAGGTCTCATGCTGTTGGTTAGTGGAAATCCTCAAGGGAGGATTAAAACCATTAGGCATGAATGCCTCAATTTCATGCTTAAGCCAACAAGGGGCTCAAAACCACTTTCAAAAGCAAATTAAAAAGTGAGGAATGGAGGGAGGTGGCAGATATTTCAGTGCTAAAATGGCATGCTCAAGACACAAAATCATGCAATCAACATATGCACAACATGTTAAGAGCCAAAAGCATTGAAGCTAGTGAAGAACATTACACTGGAGGCATGCATTATCAAGCTTAAATGACCAAACCAGCTCTAGATAGAGCTTATACATGCCAAATCAGTCGCTAAGTCATGCAGGAATAGAAGCTTAAAAGGCAAGAAAATCATGCGCACAAATTGGCTCGCAAGCAAGGCATAAAGCACAACTCTCAAAAGTAATGAAAGAGTGAAATATGTGAGAGTGTGACAGAGGTATATGCTCTGAAATTACATACTAAATGATGCTACGGCATGCAAATGACACAAGCAAAGCATGTTGGAGGCCTTAAAACACAAAGCTAGTAAAGGCCTTCACACTACAACCATACAAAACATGAGTCATATGACCAAGACCACTCAACACAGAGTTAAAGCATGTCAAAACATTAGCAAAAATGTGCTGGAGTCAAGCTAGAATGATAGGCTAACTCATTAGGCATGTTAGGCTAGTAAGCACAATTACACTACAAGTGCAAGAAGCAAGCAACAAGTGACCCAACCAGCCAAAATAGAGTTGAAACATGTCAAACTAGAGCCTAAAACTTGCTTGAATTAAGATCCCAAAGGCTAGAATGAAAGGCTAACGCATAGCACAAACTAGACTATTAAGCACCATTGCGCTACAAGCATACAAAGAAAACCTCAAGTGACTTAACCAGCTCAAAACAGAGCTAAAACAGGTCAAAAAAAAGTAGCAAAAACATGCTAAGATCAAATCACTAAATGGTAGAAAAACATGCTCACATGTTAGGCTATCTACTCATGCAAACACGACACAAGGAGGGGAGGCCAACCCCTTCTATTTTGGACCTCAAAATATGGTTTTTGTCACTGAAAAACCTTTGAGTTTCAGTGGTAAAAAGGCCCAAAATTTTTTATTTGAAGGTGATGAGAAATGGTGCAAAAAGCTTAACAAGCTAAAGAGCAAAAAAAGGGGGGAACAACCCCCTAATTCACAAAGGTTCAAACCACCCCATTTAGGACTGAAAAATATAACTTTTTACATTCCAAAACCAGCCTTGAAATGGTGGAAAAAATGCCAAAACAACTGTTTAAAACAAGCTAAAAGGGAGAGAGTTATACCTCTTGAAGCACAACACAACTTTAGGCCACAAAACCAAGTCAAAACCACTTTAAGGTGCTCCAAGAAGACCTTGTAGAACCTCAGCTCAAAGATCAACAACTTTGATCAAGGATGTATAGGCAAAGGAGAAGTGTATCTACACTTGTATGCACTAAGGTTCAAGAGAGAGCGAAGTGTAGAGAGAGAGAAATGTGGAGAGAGAGAGACTCCTCAAAATATTTCACTCCTAAAATATTTCTCACCCTTAAAACACTAGAGAAGGCCCTCTGTATATAGAAGAATGCAAGCCTTGGTCGAAAATATCCCAAAAGGGACAGCTGTAACAGCTGGAGAACAAATATCTAAAAAAATATGCTTTTTTGCATCAATGGCCGACACTTGATCATTGTTGGCCGACATCGGTCACCCTTGGATGGCAGGGGGTCGGCATAGGCCATTCATGGCCGGCACATGGCCAGAAAAGCCCATTTATGGCCAGCATCCTTCACCTCTGGTTGGCCAGAAAAATCTGCTTTTTGGGCCCAACTTCAAATGGACATATCTCCTTCATCTGGACTCCTTTCCAGGTCATTCTTGAGCCTAAATTGTAGCCTTGGAAGTCTTATTTCCAATGGTGGTAGCCTCACATCAAAATTCCAACTGTCAAAAAGTTATGCTCATTTTAATGAAGACTGCTCAGTTTCAATCCTATCTAGATTCATGCCGAACTTCTCCTCAACTCGTTTTCCTCTCCCCTCTCCCATTTTCTTCAACTCCAAACCCCTAAATAAGGTGTTTTGAAATATTTTTCAAAGAGTTCACCTCTCTTTCATTCATTTCCACTTTGTCCTTGCTTGGTTTACCGAAAAGCACAACATTTAACAAAATGCGAGCCTCAAAGCATCGTAGAAAATTTTTCAAAAATACTTAGAAGGAGAGGGTTTTAAGGTCTCAAAATCATTTTAGTCAAATGGTTTTGGCCCAAAAAGGGGTGTGAAGTTGGGATTTGAAGCTCCTCTTGCTGAAGAAATTGAATCTCTGCACTGCACATCTTTCATCACCAAGTAAATGATCAGTGGCCCCAACGTCTTAAGGGCGGTCAAAAATGGGGTGTCTACAACCGCATAGTATTAACATCAACTTCCAAGTCCCAAGTACCTTCCTTATCCATTCTATTCTTAAATATTTCTAGTTTATCCCTTTTCAGGTCCCACCATCTTGTCCTACGACGCTCACCATCCTTCCTAACTTGGTATTGCCCTCTAAAACATAAATCTAATCCTATGTTGAGAGGCCAGGCTCTCTCTAGGAATCACCTTACAATCATTGCATCTTAGGCGGTCCACTTTTCTCACTAAGAAGTAATCTATTTGGCTCTTAATTGACCTACTCTTAAAGGTTATCAAATGCTCCTTCCTCTTCTTGTACATAGTATTGGCCACCACCAGGTCAGAAGCCAATGCAAAATCTAAGATACTCTCTCCAGCCTCATTTCTGTCACCAAAACCGTATCCACCATGCACATTTTCATAGCGTAGTTTATCTATGCCTACATGGCCATTAACATCTCCACCTATAACCAGGTTCTCTTCCACGGGTATCTCCTGTAAGATCTCATCCATTTGCTCCCAAAAATCCCTTTTAGTCTGATCATCTAATCCTACTTAAGGGGCGTATACACTAATAACGTTCACTATATTCCCACCAATAACTAGTTTAACTGACATAATCTTATTTCCTTTCCTAATGACTGCCACTATATTCTCCACAAGACCCTTAGCAATTATGATTTCTACCCCATTCCTACGTCTATCCTTACCACTATAATACAGTTTAAAACCGATATCCTCAATTTCCCTAGATTTCTCACCCGTCCACTTAATTTCTTGTACGCAAGCTATACTAACTCTTCTCCTAATCATAACATCTACCAATTCCATCGTCTTACCAGTTAAGGTTCCTATGTCCCAAGTGGCTACCCTAAACCTATAGTCTTGGACTAGCTTCTTTGCCCATGCTAGTCCAGAAAAACGTGGGAACCTTTGGTCATTTTTCACTGCACCCAGGTGTCTATGCAGCACCCCTTGCTCACTTTTCGAAACACCTGGAGACAAATGCAATGCGTCACTTGAGGGGAACAACCTAGCATTTAAATGATTCAAAGTAGGATTCATTGTTATAAGGGATCTGGGCTGCTTTTTTATGTGTTGGCTATTGGCTACCTAACACATAACCCTCCTCAACCCGGGCTTGGGACCGGCGGAGTTGTTAATTTTTTGACAGCAGACAAAACAGATTCTGGCTGCAAAACAGAGAGTTTCCAGGAGGACGTTCTCAATTGTGTGCGCGCGGCTCTTCGCCTTCCGTCCTTCAATGTAATGTTTTAATAGTAATATGTTATCATTAATTCATTAGATTTATTTGGATTTGTAATAGCTAGTTAATTAGCTTAGTTAACTAATTTGGTGTTGTAATAATTAGTTAATTCAGACATTTGGACGTTCGGATCCTCTTGCATGAGGGCGCACTTGTAATATTTGTGTATGTCTTTCAACCTTGATTTCTTTCTCCCTTTTATTTATCCGCTTACCCTGGTTGTATAGCATCATGTTTTCCTTAGCATTTCCCACGACTCACATTGATTCATATGCCTTGAATTGACTCACCTGCCATGCTAGTAGTCAAGCCTATTAATTTCATTTTGTATGTGTTGCATTAGTCATTTGCATATTTAGGAACACGCATTTTTCTAATTATTTTATCTTTCTTTGGCTTGCTTCGGAGTATTAGGTGAGCATTTTTTGTTTTAGCATATTGTATGTGTGTAAGTGTTGTCATATCCAGTATACTTGCCATGAGGCTAAGTGCTTGTTTGATATATCTCTTGAATGCCAGTGGACGAAGGCTAATTTGCTTAAATTGGGATAATTTGGTTAAATGTACATGTGAGCTCACTTTTTCAGGTGGCGCTTATTCAAAACAAGTTTCAAATAAACATGAAATCAAAGCATTCCAAAGTGAGTGAGTTAGTCTATACTGGTGTGCATCACATAGTAAAGATAGCATAATAATCAGAACAAGAGCATAAACTATACATAAAAATCACATCATGATTAGAAGAGACCGATCTTTGATCGGGTGAATGGGGTGCTCAATTCATGACCTTTCCTTCTCATACCTAAGTTCCCGAGCCGAGACAGTTTGGTGTTGATGGATAAGTGGCCTTTGGCACAAGTCACGGGTTTCCTAAATTTCCCAAAAGTATTTAGGTGGTGACTTTGAAATTTGGCATTGTAGTCCATTTTTGGCATTTCTGATTAAAAATTGATTTTCCAAATATTTGCCGGATTTGGACTCTTTTGTGATTTCCTGTTTCACATTGCACTCGTGAAATCAGATTCAGAACCACGGGAGTTCAAACTATAGGGCTATTGTATCCAAGGAGACTAAACCCCTCCGAGGAGCAACGAAAAACCAGCTACAACAAGGTTTAGGTTTTAAAGCTTGAAACCGTAGCATTTTGCTGAAGAAATCGAACAATTGCATAGTGTAACATTTCATCTTCAAGTGTTCAAAGTGAGGCGCCCAAGTCTAAAGGGTGGTTGTAGACTGCCCGAACTCTCTCCACGCGCCCCCCTTTCAGAGAGGGCACGAATTGGGTTCTAGCTACTACAGTGCGGACTCCTGTCACGGTTTTGAATCTAATCTCACAAAGTGCACTGTAAGACTGATAAATCACCAAAGAGTCCAAATCTAGCAATTGGTTTTGAAAAAAACTCAATTTTGAATCAAAAAGCGCCAAACATGGACTGTTTTGCCAGATTACAGAGTCGCCACCTAAATATTTTATTTTGGGGAAATTTAGGAAACCCTGACTCATGCCAAAGGCCATGTGTCCATCATCACCAAAGTTGCCTCGGCTCGGGAACTTGGGTACGAGAGGGGAAGAACCTGAAATGAGCACCCCCGCTCGCCCGATCAAAGATCGGCCTCTACTAACATGATATGTTGTTTTTGAAAACACATGTGTTCTTATTCCAGTTATTAGCTAACTTTACTATGCGATGTGCACAGCATACAAGTATAGACTAAATCACTCAATTTGGAACAAAACAATTCAATGTTTGTTTTTCAAAAATGGTTTGAAAGTGCTACTAGCAAGTAGGCTAAAGCGCGGATTTGCCACTCTCAAGTGGGCTTAAAACATACATTTGATGAATTGTCCCAATTCAGGCAAGCAAGCCTCTACCCACAAGCATTCATGCAGTTTAGCACTTAAGCAAATAGACTCATGGCAAGTATGCTATCATGACAGTCACTTATACATATGCAAGGATGCTAAAGTATAAACACTTACAGTGTACTCTGAGCCAAAACAAAAGCTAATTAGAAATCAATGCATGATTCTAACTATGTTAATCAATGCCTAATGCAACACATGAAAAATGTAACTAAATAGGCTCGGCTATCTAATATGGCATATGATTTGCAACAATTGATACATGTATTCAAATAGGAATTGAAATACGATGTAGTTTGAATGATGCGCCGAGCCCAGTGCATGCAAGATAAAGTCATAAGGTATGCTAATCAAAACATGCCTAATCTAACCACCGAAAGCGGATAAAGAAAAAGGAAAAAGAAATGGGGTTGGGAGACATGTACACACGCACGCACCCTTATTACAACAATACGCCCTCTCGCAGGAGGGTCCGAATAAACAAGCTAAGCTACACTAAGCTAAGCTAATTATTACAAATCAATTAAAACTAGCTATGCTAAACTAATTAGAATATTACAAAGATGAATTAAATTAGCTAAATACATTAATTAATTAATTACAGAAATTGACAAATTAACTAAGTAAGTAAAGCAGTTAAAATGGCCTCGAGGGGAGGGAAACATGCATGCTCGGTTTGCTTTGCCCCGAAATGCATTGCCTTGCCTTGCCATGAGTTGTCTCTGTTTGCACTCGCGGTGATTCCTGAATACCGAACCAATCTCCAGGCTGTTTCTGCTCCAGAACCAGAACAACTTCTGACCACCTCTGAGCCTAAGAACTGTCGGCCACTTAAAGAGGCTGTAGGCCACTTCCACTGGCCGGTTAGCCACTTGCCCTGGCCGGTCGGCCACTTGCTCCTGCACACTCCAATTTTGCTGCAAACTCCAATTTTGCTGCAAACATAGTACAAAAGGGGCAAAGCAAGGCATTTGCAGGATATGTGTGTACAACCACCCTCCTTATCATTTCTCAAGCTCAAAGGAGTGTGGTACTCGACTCTCGGGCCACCAACCGAGCATCGCAATGCACGATGGCCGAGAAGCCAAGTTTGTACACGCTAATGAATGCACAAATAACACATAAGACTCAAGAGGCCTCCACCCTATCATGCACAATCAAGGGGGAGGCGACTAAGAAATGAAGCACGTTTCATCACTTTGAGTATGAAACGGCCCTCGTTTCTCGTGTTTGGATTAACATCCGATCCAAACACATGCAATGCATCACAAACATGTTATCTTGGCATGTTTTACTTTGATTCATTTTGTTTACTAGTTTTAGATTACCGATAAGTCCTTTAACCGGTTAATGTCCAATGTGAGAGTCCTCTAATTGGAAAGATGGCCTCAACTACAAGCACCTTGAACATGAAAGAAACCTCATGCTTTTGGTTAGTAGAAACCCTCAAGAGAAGGCTAAAACCATTAGGCATGAGAGCCTCAATTCCATGCTCAAGCCAACAAAGGGCTTAAGACCTCTTTCAAAGTGAATGAAGGAGTGAAGCATGGAGTGCAATGGCATAATTTTCAGCACTGAAATGACATGCTAAATGACTTAAAATCATGCAAATGACTCATGTAATATATGTTAGAGGCATAAAGCATCAAAGCTAGTGAAGTGCATTACACTAGAACCATGCAATACAATGCTCAAATGGTCAAATCAGCTATGGAAAGACCTAAAACATGCCAAAATAGTAGCCTAAACATTCTGAAATTAAGGCACTAAAGGCAAAAAAAGCATGCTCATTTGTTGGCTCGCAAGCAAGGCATAAGGTACAACTCTCAAAAGCATTTAAAGAGTGAAATATGTGAGTGTGTGACAAAGGATTATGCTCTGAAATCACATGTAAAATGATGCCATATCATGCAAATCACTCAAGCAAAGCATGCTAAGAGCCTTAAACATAAAGCTAGTGAAGGCCAACTACACTATAGCTATACAAGGCAAGTCTCAAAAGGCCAAGACCACTCAAAATAGTCCTAAAGCATGCTAAAACATTAGCAAAAAATGTGCTGGAGGCAAGCAAAACACAAGCTAGAATGATAGGCTAATTCATTAAGCATGTTAGGCTAGAGTGAGATTGCACTACACGTGCAAAAACCAAGCAAGGGATGACCCAACCAACCAAAATCAGAGCTAAAGCATGTTAAATAATGGCCAAAAACATGCTGGAGTAGAGCCAATACATGCTAGAATAATGGACCAAAGCATTAAGCATACAAGGCTAATTAGCAAGAATTACACTACAAGTGTAAGAAGCAAGCAACCAATAACCAAACCAACCAAAAACAGAGTTATGGAAGGTCCAAAAAGTCACAAAAACATGCTTGAACTCAGCTTAAAAAAAGGAGAAATACATGCTCATTTGGTAGGCCATCAATGCATGCAAACAAGACAAGAGGAGAGGGGACCACCCCCTCTCATTTTGGACCTCAAAACCACCTTTCCACCACTGAAATTTCTCTGGAATTCAGTGGTTAAAGGGCCAAAAAGAGATGGTTTCAAAAGCTTAGGAAGTTGGCTCAAAAGGCTTTACAAGCCAAATAGCAAAGGGAGAGACAACCCCCTAACACAAAAGGGGCTTAAACAACCATTTTTAGGATTGAAAAACAGAGTTGTTTTTAGTTTAACACCACCCCAAAAAATAGCCTCAAAATAGTTGAAAACTATGGCAAAGCTAGTATACAAAACAAGCTAAAAGGGAGAGAGTTCTTACCCTTGAAGCACAGCTGCAAAACAGGTCCAATTCTGAGCTAGAACCACCTTTTGGAGCTTAAACAAGGATCCAAGGAATCTCAGCCCAATGGTGATCAAGTTTGATCAAGGATGCTTAGGCAAAGGAGAGGTGTATCTCCAGGTGTATCTCCTGTATGCACACAAGGGCAAGAGGGAGTGAACTCTAGAGAGAGAGGCAAAGATTTAGCTCTAAAAATTTTCTAAAGAGAGCATTTTTCAGAGAGAGTGGCTTCCAAAATTGCTTCAATGTTCTAACCTTCCAAAATATGAGATATGGCTCCATATATAGCAAAAATTGAGGGAGAAACATAAGGACACGTCCCAGTGTTTCGGAGTGGTATGAGCATTGGAACACGTTCCGAATGCTCTTAACCAAAGAGGGAGAAACATAGGGACACGTCCTAGTGTGTCAGAGTGGTATAAGCATTAGAACACATTCCAAATGCTCTTAACCAAAGAGGGAGAAACATAGGGACATGTCCTAGTGTTTCGGAGTGGTATGAGCATTGGAGCATGTTCCGAATACTCTTAACCAAAGAGAGAGAAGCATAGGGACACATTCCGAATGCTCTTAACCAAAGAGGGAGAAACATAGGGACACGTCCCAGTGTTTTTGAGTGGTATAAGCATCGGAACACGTTCCGAATGCTCTTAACCAATGAGGGAGAAACATAGGGACACGTCCTGGTGTTTCGTAGTGGTATGAGCACTAGAACACGTTCCGAATGCTCTTAACCAAAGAGGGAGAAACATAGGGACACGTCCCAGTGTTTCTGAGTGGTATAAGCATCGAAACACGTTCCGAATGCTCTTAACCAAATAGGGAGAAACATAGGAACACGTCCTAGTGTTTCGGAGTGGTATGAGCATTGGAACACGTTCCGAATGCCCTTAACCAAAGAGGGAGAAACATAGGGACATGTCCTAGTGTTTCGGAGTGGTATAAGCATTGGAACACGTTCCCAATGCTCTTAACCAAAGAGGGAGAAACATAGGGACACGTCCCAGTGTTTCAGAGTGGTATGAGCATTGGAACACGTTCCGAATGCTCTTAACCAAAGAGGGCCTAACACGTCGCGCGCGTAAGGAGAAAGAACAACAATGCCTAAGGCATACGAGATCAAATGCGATAGATACACAAAGTGAACATGTGCAATAGGTACACAAAGGTGAACGTGTGATAGATACACAAAGGGAGCAAAGTGTGATAGATACACTAAGTGAACAAAGTGTGATAGATACACTAAGTGAGCAAGCATGTGTGATAAATACACTAAGTGAGCAAGCATGTGCAATAGATACACTAAGTGTATGTGTGATAGATACACAAAGTGAACATGTGTGATAGATACACAAAGGTGAACGCGTGATAGATATTCAAAGTGAGCAAAGTGTGATAGATACACAAAGTGAGCAAGCATGTGCGATAGTGTAGACACCCCATTTTTGACCGACCTTAAGACTCAGACGTCACCGGTGGAGCACTCGGTGATGTTGCATGCTGTGCTCGTTCAGAAGTCTCAGAGTCGCGGCCGTGCGCCCTGCCTCCGGACTCCCGAACCCTCTTCTGTGCCTTGTCTCGGTTTGCGAACCAGACACGATTTTCTCTGTTTTCTTTCCTGAGGGAAGGGAGTGGTCCCGTGGACTATCTCCCGGTGGCCGTGAGCTACGTTTCGTGGCCGTAGGCCATTTTGCCCATTTCGGAGCCCGGTTCCCGGTTTTCAGAGCTGTTAGGCCGTGTGCCTCGGCTCGGGACCGCCCAACCATCTCCGAGTTCTCCGGTTTTTGGCATGTGCCTCTGTTTTAATGTTCCAAGGAACACTGGGGCCCCTGATGCCCACTTCGTGGCCGTGTGCCACTTCCGGTACCTGTAGCCAGTTTTCGGGACCCCAAACTGCGCGGTTTTGGTCCCGAGCATTCATTTCGCATCCGCTTTCTCCGGTTTTTGGCAGGTACCTCTGTTTTGTCATTCCGAGGGACACTGGGGTTGCAGATACCCACTTCGCTGCTGAACACCACTTCCGGCACCTGCAGCCCATTTTCGGGATCCCGATTTGCTCGGTTTTGGCCCCGAACATTCATTTCTCATTAGTTTTTGTTCAAACTTGGCAGGTACCTCTGTTTCAACATCAGGAAAATCACTGGGGGGTGGGAGGCCAGCAATTATCCCAGATAACCAGTTTCGCTCCTCCGGAGCCCGTTTTGCTTACTTCCGGGCCAATGTTGAACACCCTAGGGGTATTTTCTTCCAACCAAAGCTACATATCTGTGATGAGGGAATCTAGGAGGACCCTAAGGGTTGGTGGTCGGCCAGAAATTCAGGGTTTCATTTTTGGGCCTCTCCTTCAAGCTCTATGTTGTGGCTCCTGCTTCAGTGTTGTCAATTTCCGACCTTGGAACCTTGTTCTACACATCTTGGAGGACACAAAAAGCTGGTGGTCGGCCAGCAATTGTTGGTTTCATTTTTGGGCCTCTCCTTCAAGCTCTATGTTGTGACTTCTGCTTCAGCGTTGCCAGATTCCAACCCTGGGACCTTATTCTACACACTTGGGAGGACACTCTTGCATGGTGGTCGGCCAGAAAATCTTCACTTCAATTTTGTGCCATGGCCGGCCGGCCAGGAGGGGTAGCTGGCCGACCAGGTGGGGTGGCCGGCCGGCCACCTCCCACAAATTTACCTGGCCGGCCAGCTTCCTGATTTCCAGCCTGTCCCAGCTGTCCGGATATCTTCCAACATATCCCGGGGCATCCGGGGGATATTTCGGGAGGGAAAGATTGGGTGCTTTCCCTCCCCTTTTACACCCTATTTCTTGTCTATTTGAAGGGCCCTCCTTCCCCTTTGCTGAGGTTAGAAAAAATTGCTTCAAGAGCTCCATAGCAAAAAACCTAATTTTCATAGCCAAAAGCTCCAAAATTTCTTCAAGTGTTGCTTGATTCCTTCACCAACACCTAGCTTCACCATTCCAACTTTGATTCCAGCAGCTAGGAAGTGAATTTCAGAGGTTGAGAAGCTACAAATCAAAGCCAAGAAGCAAAGAAAGATAAGTCTTCAAGGGTAAGTATTCAAAACCAACTTTTAGGGTTTTTTCTTGATCTTTTTTTATACTCTAATTGGTTGAGAATTGGGGCTCCGACCCCTACTGCTTTTGTGCTTGTTTTGAGCCCCTCTACAACTTTGTAGAAGGGCTCAACTTCATTTGATGCTTCTATGATATACTTGTTTCAATACCTAACTTTTATGCCATTATCTTGCATGCTAGTTTTGGCTTATTTGTGCTTGTTTTTAGGGGTCCAACCACTACTGATTTCTTGCTTGTTTTGAGCCCCTCTACAACATTGTAGAGAGGCTCAATTTCATTTGGCCATTATATCCACCACTTCCTTCAAATTCCATCAAGTGTGCCCATTTTTGTACACAACTTTTGACCTATTTCTATTTGTTTTTGGGACTTCGACCCCTACTGACTTTGGTCTTACTTTGACCCCCTTTACACATTTCATGAAGAAAATTTTGTCATTTGGTGCTTTTTTTGCATGACTCTTGTTATAGCCTCTTTTGAGCTTCATTTTTGCATGGAATTGTTAGCATGATTTTATTCTGATTTTGAGGATGTCATCTTCTGCAATTGTGCTTATTTTTAGCTCATCTTCAATGTTGTAGAAGAAAGTTTGTCCATTTGGGGTTTTCATATATCACTTGTCTCAATACCCCTCTTTTGGCCACTAACTTTACATGCTTTGGTTGATCTATCTATGCTTGCATTTAGGCCATGTTCATCACTGAAAAAATGCCATTTTTGGGACTGTCTTGCTACTGTTCTTGCTGTCATGATCATATTTTGCATGTATAGCATGGCTATAGGCCATTTCGGGGCTTAATTTCGCATTTTCGGGATGAATGCATGCTTCGAGTGTCATTTCGAATTGTCTCGGGGCTGTTTCCCCCTTTATTTAGGTGCTGAAATTCCATTGCCATGCTTGCATATCATTTCCCATGCCATTTGTATCATTTTTGCATTGCCTCGGTTTGCGTGCCAATGGGCACGCATTTCGAGACACCTCATTCTTATCATTCTGGCAGCCTATGTGAGTGTGGTTGAGGCCCTCTCATGTTGGCGTAAGCCCAATTTGCATTTTCATGCTTGTATGCCATTGCCTCGGTTTGTGTGCCCGTGTGCACGCATTTCGAGGCACTTTGTTTTTACCCGACGGCAGCCTATGTGAGTGAGCTGAGGCTCTCCCATATTGGTGTAAGCCCATCGTCGCATCCCGTATGCCATTTCATTGCATTTTGTCATTGCCTCGGTTTGCGCGCCTGTGGGCACGCATTGCGAGGCACCTCGGTTTTATCTGATTTTGCATCATATCATCGCCTCGGTTTGCGTGCCTGTGGGCGCGCATTTTGAGGCAATCCAGTTTTATCCGATTTTTCTCATTTCATCATCGCCTCGGTTTGCGCGCCTGTGGGCACGCACTTCGAGGCACTTCGGCTTTATCCGATTTTGCATCGCATATCATCGCCTCGGTTTGCGTGCCTGTGGGCACGCATTTCGAGACATTTTGTTTTATCCGCTTGGCATTGCGTATGCCTCTGCCTCGGTTTGCGTGCCCGCGTGCACGTATTTCGAGGCACTCTGTTTTATCCGATTTGCATTTCGTCATTGCCTCGGTTTGCGTGCCAGTGGGCACGCATTTCGAGGCACCTCATTTTTATCATTCCGGCATCCTATATGAGTGTGGCTGAGGCCCCCTTCATGTTGGTATAAGCCCATCATTACATTTCGCATGTCATTTCGCATTCCTCGGTTTGCGTGCCCGTGGGCACGCATTTCGAGGCATTTCATTTTATTCCTATTGCATCTCATTTTCTATGTCATTTCACGCCTTTATGTCATCGCCTCGGTTTGCGTGCCAGTGGGCACGCATTTCGAGGCATCTCATTTTCATAGCATTGCGCATGCTAGGACTGTATCTTAGTTGCATTTCATGCATATCATGCATATTGCACGAGAAACGAGGCGCGTTTCGCACTCCGAGTGGCGGAGCATGTCTCAATTCCCCAGTCACCGACACTCCGGATCACCCATGATGGAGCTAGGTTTTGTTGTAGCATTCATATGCATTCATCCTATATTAAGTTGTGCAATTCGGTTCCTCGGCCATCATGCATCGGTATGCGTGATTGGTGGCTCGAGGATCGAGGCATGCATATATTTGTGAAATACACTGCTGTGCCCTTTTCTTGCTCTCTGTTGCAGCAAAATCCAGAGTTAGCAACTTTTCGGAATCCGACGCGCATTTCGAGAAACATCGCAAACAGAGGCTAATCGGGGCACCCCAGTGGATTTCCGCGCCAGGCAGCCCAACATACATCATCTATCAAAAGCAAGGCAGTCCCTGGCTTGCATGCCAGTTTACCGCTTTCTTAGTTAATTTGTAAATTAATTAGGATATTTGTATATTTATTCCGGACTGCATATTCTTTTATTTCGGACTGTATATTTATTCGGACCCTCTGCGCGAGGGCACAATTGTAATAAGGGTGGGTGAGTGTGATGTATGTCTTCCAACCCCCATTTCTTTCTCCCTTTTATTTACCCGCTTTGAATGGTTAGATATAGGGCATATTTCAATTTAGCATACAGTATGACAGCATGTTTGCATCATTCATCTGTATTGCATGCACCGGGCTCGGCGCACCATACTAACTGCATTGTATTTCAATTCCAAGTTGAATACGTGTTAGCTGTTGCATTCCATATGCCATCTTTAGAATAGCCGAGCCTGCCATCTTAGTTGCATCTTGCATGTGTTGCATTAAGCATTCTGTATATTTTAGGATCATGCATGATTTCTAATCGGTTTTCGGTTTTGGCTTGGAGTACTCGGTGAGTTTTATGCTTTAGCATCCTTGCATGCGTGTGAGTGTTGCCATGATAGCATGCTTACCATGAGGCTATGTGCTTATGTGATATAACTGCCTTGAATGCCTGTGGGTGGAGGTTGAGTTATCTGAAGTGGAACAATTCATCAACTGTTTGTTTTAAGCCCACTAGATAGTGGCAAAATCATTGTTTTCTTAAGCCCACCTGAGGGTGGCAAATCCGCATTTTAGCCTACTTGCGAGTAGCACCATCAAACCATTTTCAAAAAAACAAACATGAAATGTTTTGTTCCAATTCAAGCGATTCGGTCTATACTTGTTTGCTGCGAGCATCACATAGTAACCTAGGCTAATAACCGGAATAAGAACTCACAATGTTTTCAAAAACAGATATCATGGTTAGTAGAGGCCGGTCTTTGACCGGGCGTAGCGGGGGTGCTCACGATGTGACCTTCCCTAATCGTACCCAAGTTCCCGAGCCAACTTTGGTGATGACGGACACGTGGCCTTTTGGCACCGAGTCAGGGTTTCCTAAATTTCCCATTTTAAAATATTTAGGTGGCGACTCTGTTATCTGGCAAAGCAGTCCATGTTTGGCACTTCTTTCAAAAAAAACAGTTTTCTCAAAACGATTTGCCGGATTTGGACTCTTTGGTTCAAGATTTGGAACCGCAACAAAAATCGAGTCCGAACTGTAGCGAGGTCCCTCGCGGGCGTTGTTACAGATAGATACACTAAGCGTAATCAATCTTAAATGGAACTTCCCCGAATGAACCGTACATACAATATCGTGCATGTATGAGGAAGAAACTTGATAGGTATAATGCAATACAATGCATGTCTCAAGCGAGACAAATGATCACAACATGATGTTAAGGCATGCTCAATGCACAACGTGCAAGAAACGAAACCGAAGCATATTCTATGCCGAAATAAACGACGATGCATACTCGATGCAAAATGCATATTTTACACAGCACAATAATGCATGTTCTATGCAACAATTCAGAGTGTATGTGTAGACGTGCCTGAACGACCCGGCTCCGCGTGCAAAGGGACGTGAAATCCATTTTGTTCTCAAGCTACTACAGTTCGGACTCAATGTCACGGTTCTGAATCTAATCTCGCAAAGTGCAATGCAACATTGATAAATCACCAAAGAGTCCAAATCCGGCAAATCGTTTTGGAAAACTGATTTTAATAAAGAAGTGCCAAACATGGACTGCTTTGCCAGATAGAGAGTCGCCACCTAAATATTTTATTTTGGGGGAATTTAGGAAACCCAGACTCGTGCCTAAGGCCACGTGTCCGTCATCACCAAAGTTGCCTCAGCTCGAGAACTTGGGTACAAGAGGGGAAGGTCATGCAATGAGCACCCCCGATCACCCGATCAAAGGATCGGCCTTTACTAACATGATATTTTGTTTTTGAAAACACATGTGTTCTTATTCCGGTTATTAGCCTAGAATTACTATGTGATGCGCACAACACACAAGTATAGACTAGATCGCCTTGGTTGGAACAAAACATCTTATGTTCGTGTGTTTGAAAATGGTTTGAAGATGCTACTTGCAAGTAGGCTAAGTCGTGGATTTTTCCACCCTCGAGTGGGCTTAGAGAACATGATTTTGCCACTCTCAAGTGGGCTTAAAACTCGCATTTCAATGAATTGTTCCAATTCAAGTAATCCAACCTTCACCCACAGGCATTCAGGCAGTTATATCACTTAAGCAGTTAGCCTCATGGCAAGCATGCTATCATGTTAACACTTACACACATGCAAGATGCTAAAGCATAAACACTTATAGTGTACTCCAAGCCAAAACAACAACTAGTTAGAAATCATGCATGATCCTAGTTTATGTTAAGATGGCTAATGCAACACATGCAAAATGCAACTAGAAATAGGCTCGGTTATTCTAAGATGGCATGTAAAATGCAACTTGATAATCATGTATTCAAGTAGGAATTGAAATACAATGCAGTTAGTATGATGCGCCGAGCCCGGTGCATGCAATACAGATGAATGGATGCAAACATGCGAGCATAAGAATGCTAATTGAAACATGACCTAAAACTGACCACTAAAAGCAGGTAAGTAAAAGGGAGAAAGACGTGAGATTGAAAGACATTCACACACTCACGCATACTTATTACAAAAGCTGGCCCTCTCGACGGAGGGTCCGAATGAATACGCTAAGCTAAGCAACTAATCTAATAATCTAATTAGACTAGTTGTTACATAATCAAAATGAATAACTGGCTAACACTAAGCTAATTATTACAACACATTAACCAATTAACCAAATTAACTAGTTTAAATATTACACAACGAATCAAATAATTCAAACTAATCAACAACAGTGAAATAGCCTCGTGGGCAAAGAAGAGATGCATGCTCGATCAGCTTTGCTCGGAAATCCATTGCCATGCCTTATGTTGCCTTTCTTTGCACTGTGTTGCACCTCTGAAAACTGTACAAATCTCTGTGATGCTTCTGAACCACCTCATGGACATGCTGAGAGGCCATCGGCCAAGGGAAAAGGGTCATCGACCACTTTTGAGTCCATCGGCCAAAAATTGTTAGCCCGTCGGCACTGCAGATAGCCGATCGGCCATCTCTTCCTGCAGACTGCTCCTTTTGCTGCAGCAGAGGACAAACAAGGGCATGGCAATACATTTGCAAGAAAATGTTGTGCAACTACACCCCTTATCATGTTTGAGACTCAAAGGAGTGTAGTGTTCCACTCTCGAGCTATCAATCACGCATTTCGATGCATGATGGCCAAAGAGACTGAATTGCACAAATCAATATGGAATGAATGCACAAAAACACATGAATGCCTCGCACTCTATCATGTTGGATCAAGAGTGTCGACGACCGAGAATTGAGGCACATTTCATCACTTCAAGTATGAAATGTCCCTCGTTCCTCGTGTTTGGTTTAACACCCAAACCAAACACAATGCAATGCATGCAACATGGATATGTTATGCAATGCAACATGAGCATGCCAAATGCAATATAACAAGCATGCAAAATGCAATGCAACCTAGACATGCAAACGTGCAATGTACCAAGCGTGCAAAATGCAAACATGTAATGTAATAAGTATGCAACAACATTGCCAACAACAAGCACATGACAACATGCAAAGATGGACTAGCATGTAACAAGATGCAAACTAGCAAGCATGCAACAACATGCAAAGATGGACTTAAACCAAAATGGGCAGACCTCAGCCATACCCAAATCAGTAGCCAAAGTGATGAATCAATGGCATGAAATGCACATACAAACATGCATGCCAATTGGCCCAAGAATTAAGGCATAAGGACACAACTCTCAAATACGAGCAAAGGGGTGACAAACATGGGAATGTGGCAATGAATTAAGCTCTGAAATCTCATGTAAATTGATGCCAAATCAACCAAACAATGCAAGCATGGCATGCAAGAAAGCTCAAAGCTTGAAGCTAGAAAAGGGGATTACACCATGGCCATACAAGCAAGCCCCAAAGGGCCAAGGGCAACCAAAACAATCCCAAGGCAGGTCAATACAAGACCAAAAGCATGCTCGAACCTAGCCAACACAAGCTAGAACAAAAGACCAAGAGCATGAAGCATGCAAGGCTAACAAGGGGTGTTACACTACACCTATTACAACCAAACATGGCATGTCAAAACAATGGTCCACTCTTAAGGTATAAAACACCAACTCTTCAAAACATCAAAAGGGTGGCAAATGCAAGTATATGGCTACACTACATGGACTGAAATCACATATGAAATGATGCCAAATCATGAAAATGGTCTAAGCAATGCATGCTAATGACTCGGACACTCAAAGCTAACAAGCTAGATTGAACCAAGGCTATACAAAACAGTGCATGCACGACTAAAACAACATGAAACAGAGCTTAAGCATGGTAAAACATGACTAAAAGCTTCTTTGAGTTGAGCCAAAACATTCAAGAATGATGATCCAAATGCAAGATGCATATTAAGGCAATAGAGAGGGTTACACTACAAGTGCATGATGCATGTAAGAGGCTATAAAACCAACTTTAGACAAAGGTATAGCATGCTAAGATAACACCGAAAAGTTGCTGAAATGGGGCCAAAAACATGCCAAGTAAACATGCTACTATTATGAGCCATTTATACTAGCAAATAAGACACAAGAAGAGGGGGGTGTCCCTCTCCTATTCAAGACTCCAAAACCACCTTTCCACCACTGAAAAATCCTTTGGATTTCAATGGTGAGAAGGTCAAAACAAAATGGTTCCAAAGCTCAAAAGGGAAGGCACAAAACAAGGCCAAACAAGGCCTAAGAGGGGGTAGACAACCCCCAACACAAAAGTGATCTTAAACAAACATTACAAGCATGAAAAATCAAAACTTTTTGTAGTTTAGAGTTAAGCTTAAAACAATATGCAAGTAGGTCTAAAAGCTTAAGCCAAAATAGGGGATTAAAAGCTAGAATCTCACCCTTCAAGAACACCTTCAAGAACACAACTCCAGCAGCTTCTCTGAGCTTAAACCACTCCAAAAACACAAAACCAACTCCTCAGTACCTCAGCAACAAAAGGATGGTGTTCTAGTAGGTGTTTGTGTGCAATAGTGTGAAGGATTTACACTTTTGGGCACAAACAAGAGCCAAACAAGAGAGAGAGGTAAAATATAGAGAGAGATATAGAACTTGTATATCAAATTCTCAGAACCTCTGGAAAGGGAGGGGAGGCTCCTTTCTAATAGAATTTCAATTCTCAAGCTTGTTCAACAAGCTTGAGTCTTGAAGCAAATCCCTCCATACACGTGTATGGAGGATGAGAATTGTGCATACCAGCAGTCACAGCTGGCACAAAATATCTACAAAAAGTAGATGGAAAGGTCTCAGCTAAAAAATATGGCCGATCGACCAAAAAGAGTGCCGATCGGCCAACACTTATGGCCGATGGCAAGAAAACAAGGCCGATAGCACCATGCCTTGGCCGATGGGTTGTAGGGATGGCCAACAAGCCACCTCCTTCCCTTAGAAGCAAAACCACAAGTCCTCGATCCACAACCAAGCACAAAACAGACAAGTTGAGAGGTCCTGGGACAAGGCACGCAGCCGAGACTTCCGAGAACTCAAAATGAACACAAGCATGGATGATCATCGAGTGTTCAAACGATAACATCCAAGTCTTGAGGACGGTCAAAAATGGGGTGTCTACAGTATGTTCAATGCAACAACTCAGAATGCATGCTCGATGCAACAATTTAGAATACATGGATATTCTATGCAATGACAAAGCATGTTTGGCAATGACAACCCCAAAGGCAACTCCTGATTTACCACTCGGGGAGTTGCAAAATGTTAAAAAGGATACACCTTGTTTGTGTTGATAGGTGATGACCCTCGCGTATTGCGAACGCGATTTTGGGCTTCCACGGAGGCATTTTGAATCAAACTTTGAGCACACCTTGCATTTCTTGGAACCCAAGGACACATATCAAGGTAAAAGAGGTAGGGGGAGCTGGTGGAGACCTGCCAGCCACCAGGGGATGTCGCTTGTTTTTCTGATCATATTCACAACTTTCCCTATTCTCCAACGGGGTGACAGACTAGGTTGGTTCAGTATCCAAAATCGAGGCACGTACAAGCTACCTCAACCTATGGGGCTACCATACAGATTTCAAGCCGAGGATACACCCCTGGGTATTTAAACCAAACTTTAGTCTTGAAAATCCCAAACCTTTGCGTTCTAGGCATCAGCTATTAGAACTCTAGTTTCCACCGTCGCAGTTGGTCTCCTAGGAACTCATTGCAAACACAGCCAAGATGCCCCTGGCATGAAATGGTACTTGGGGAGAGCACTTCTGATCGCCATTCTAGCTTGAAGCAGGCTTGATCTTGAGCTTGAGGTAGAGGCACACTCATACTTCGGAGCATGGACAAGGCCTGAGGAGGTGCATATGGAATGCAATCTCAGAAATTACTGAAGTTGAAACACACTAAGATGCTCCAAATTTTCCCTCTTTTCTTTTGCTTTGCAGTCTGGAACCTATATAGCTTCAAATAGGTCCTTGTTCTACTATTCTCACATGACCTGGGTTGAACCCTGCAGTTCATGATGCAAAGAATCTTGTTTTGTAAAAACGTGGAGAATGGCACAGCACTCTAAGCACAAAACGATTTATTTTTGAAATTGAAATGAGAAATGAGTTCTTGACCGGGTATTGAGCTTACGACTAACCACAACCAAAACGACTCAATCAAAACGAAGGTAAAACAACCTAAACATATTTATTGACACTCAAAACGTCTCAAAACAAGAATCGAGACAAACAAAACAACACACACAACACTCAGACGTATTCCAATGGCAAGAGACCTCTCAGTTCATGAGGAGCCAGTAGCTTCTTCGGGTATTGTTTCCCACCCTTTCTTATTTGTGATCCTCACATCACTTTGGCACTCAATCTCTAGTTTTCTGAAAAAGCCCTTTTCTCACTTTTTCTTTCAACGCACATCTCTCTATTCTTCAATCTCTCCTATTTTTTATCCCTCCCCTGGGTAGTTGATGGATAAACAGGAAGTTGTGGGCTCTTGCCCCTAGTATTCTACTAGATTCTCATTCTTCTGCTCACAACAGTGAGCTTTCCCACAAAGGGGTTGTACTGCGATTGGATGTGCAACGGATTTGCAAACTGTCATCGGTTGACGATGCCCCTGGCTTAGCTTGATTGAGAAAACCTACAGTAATGTCCCACCGGCCAGGTATATAATTGATTGGCCTCACACATTACATTTTCTACGTCCTCATTCCGAGTCAGACGCCAGTTTGAGCATGATCGTCCCAGATGAGGGAAACGAATATCCAGCTCCAGTTCCAGTTCATGCTTCGCACTTGGTTTGACACCTCGCTGCTCAGAGGATGACAGAGCTTTCGGCCCTCTATTGTTAGCTTTAGTTGTGCCCATTTCTGGCAAGTAAGGTGCCCTTTCCGGCAAGTATGGTGCCCTTTCTGTCGAATGCATTGATAAAGGGGTAAAAAATAGAAAACCTGACTCGACTGTGCCCCTAGTTCATCATTTTAACCATTTTTTGTTTTTGAGCTTCTTACTAAAACAATTTTGATCAACATTGGAGTTAGATTAACATACTTGTTCAATTTTCTGATTCAAAATCATGCAAGTTAGGCTATGAGCACTGAAAATTTTCCTTTTCTGGGTCCGAGAAATGGTCTAGTTTTGGGAAAATGAAATAATTTTTGAGAGAATTAATCAACCTCATTAAAAATTCTCAAAAACTGCTTTTGCAAATGGCCATTGCTTGACCAACATAGAATTTACTCTTAAGATGCACAACCTCAGATCTGAACTTAAATTGTCTTATAACTGAATCTTCTAACGGAGTAGGACAACTGAGTTTGAACGAAGACAAGCCGATTTGCACATGGATAAGACAGTCGAGTTTAAACAAGGATAAACCAATCAACATAGATGAGCCAAGCAGGCTAAAAATGATTGGGGCCGAACTTCAGGATGAAGTTGCCTATGTATCCCAAACATAGGAATTAGGCCTCATGTAGTTCCGGGTTAAGGTACACTCGGGTATTAACCTCCCCTTTTATGCTCTAACTTTTGCCAAGGCCGCCCTTCCAGGTTTTCAACCTTGCGAGCTCTGTTTTTCTTTTCTTTTCATTTCTTTTCATCTTTTCTTTTTTTTTTTCTTCATTTCTATTTTTGTTCTTTTTCTTCATTTTTCTTTTTCTTTTTCTCTTGCTCTAACTTTTGCCTAGGTCGCCCTTCTGGGTTTTCGGCCCAGCAAGCCTCTCAAGGGTAGAAGTTTAACTTGACCATGTTGATCGGTTTTGAGATGTTGAAGCCATCTGAATCCAGGAGAATGGCTGCTGTTCACTGATGATGTAGAAGTACATTCAATGGGGGCTGAAGTTGTCCCTAGTGCTGTGAATAGGAAATCGATTGTCCTTCAGCAAAAACTTCCTTCTTTTCTCCATTCTAGAATTTGGCATTCTTGCCGATCTTCATTGGTTTGCGGAATGACTCATCTTTTGAATCTTTGAGCACATCTTACATTTTTGCCCCTAGTTCAAGGGCTACTTCTGATCTAGCTTTGCAAGCTTTCTTTTGATAATATTTGATCTTCTTGATCTGACTTTCTTACCCCTAGTCCGAGGGCTGCTTCAAATCTAGCCTGGCAGACCTTCTTTGATGTCATACGACCTTATTGCCCCTAGTTGATGGGCTACTTCAAATCTGGCCATGCAAGCCTCACATTGTGGTTGACCGTTGAACATTCTGAATCCAAGTTCAAGGTTTTGAAAGCAAAAGAGGACGAGTCTTTAGGCTAAGAGCGATCCTATGCTGCACAATCTCAAGATCAGTTCCACGCATGTCTTCACAGGACCACGTAAAACATTTTTTGAAATCTTTTAAGAAAGCGACTAATCGCTCGCGCTGAAGACAATGTAGAACCAATCTAGATCAAGCCAGGATCCTTCTCAGTACTCACATTAACAAACATGATTTCATTCATTAAGGGCTTAGCATGCCTCTCTTTCTCTCAATTGATCAAATTTTTGCAAATCTCGAGGAATTCCTTCCTCTTTGTTTTCATCACAGTGTTTCAAACTGTTTTAAAAAACTTAGGTCAATGCAATGACTTAAGGCACAGAAAAGTAGGTGGAAGGCACTGTCGTTTCATTCAAATCTTCTGGCACAACTAGTCTTAAAGGCAGAAGAGAAGTATGTGAAAAGCACTATCATTCAATTCAGATCTTCTGCCCACAACTGGCTTCATGGCAGAAACAAACTCAAAAGAAAGAGTGCAAAAGACAAACACAAAACAAGATAGTGATGTCCGAGGTAACACCCCCGAAAATCACCTAACTCTAAAAAAATAGGACTGACTCGATACAAGATACAACAAGAGAGACTCGACTGACTCAGTACCAAAAGACTGACTCAATACAAAAACAAGACTGACCCAATGCCCAAGTCAAAAAGTAAAATAACCAACATTTGTACATTGCTCAAAAACAGTGCATGCCATCCACCATATCTGGAGTAAACTGAGTGTCATTCGTAGGTGGTTCATCCCCCGATCACATAGTCACCTTGTCCCCCAAGTTCACTGATCCAGTGCCGATAGACTTTGCAGAGCCTGGCGCGACGATGACATTGTTGTCAATCAGATCTTGTATTTCGTGGCGAAGATGAAAACATATGTCCAGTGTCATGGCTGGCTTGTTGATGGAAGGCACAGTACTTGGCCAGGTTGTGTGAAGGAGGAAGGGACTTTGGGAGAGGCCGAGGGCTCAAGGGGTTTGTGATGGCCTTATCCTATAAGGATTTGGAAAGCTTCGAAAAAAATCATGTAGAGGGGATTGAAGAGCCTCTGGCCTCAGGGTTGGTACTTCGAGGTTTGTGGAGTTTTGCTGGATGCACCAGCAAAGGGATTGGTAGGTGCTAACTGGGTTTGCTGATCTCTTCCGAGTGCAGGATTAGAACTGAAAGGAACGTTTCTAGTACAGCGGCCCTTTTCTCGGCTTGCCCTTTATTCAAACTGCTCTCATCCTGAGTGGCAAAAAGTGCCATCCACAATCTTTGTAACAACTGCGAGCACTTGCTGTTTGTTCAGCCCTTCGGCTTTCAAAGCCTGCTCGCTGAAGATGTTCATGGGGGACTAATGCCTGCCCCGGCCTTGTTCTTACCACTTGCCTCCACTTTGCCAAGAGATTGAGTCGCTATATCAGAGTGAAGCCCAGTTGTTGTCGACACGCCAACACCCAGATCTGAGATGGCTTCAGGTTGGCCCTTTTCAATTGCTGCTTGCCCCAAGGTCAAGGAGCCTTTTGGGTTGTAACTTTTGGCCTGTGATGTGGTCGATGATGGAGCCAAAATTCCAAAGGCTAAATCTGCCATAGTTTTTTGCAATCTTCAATCATGCTCACCAACTCAGCAGTAGTGGGTTCACGGGTTTGAGATGATTGGGGTTCAGGTGTACCCATCATGGATAAGTCCATGCTGACTGGAATGAACACCTCAGGCTTGCGTAGATGGGCTGGGGTGATGTATATACTGGGGTCAAGCGGGTTGGCCGTTGTTTGGTTGAAGTTTACCTGCTTAGGTGGAGTGTTTTGATTGACATTTGGTTTTTCTAGAATCTCATGACGTGGTCTGATGTAGAGGTTGGTATCATGACCGTGCTGCTGATGGCAGACACAGTATTTAGCCGGGTCATGCCTTGGAGGGAGAGGATCGGGTAGGGGCCGTTGTTCTAACAGTTTCAGATGTCCTTTCCTAAGTAGGACCCCTAGAGCTTTAGACAAAGGCATATAAAGTGGGGTGAAAACCCTCTTGCCTCGGGGTAGATAGTTCGAAGTTTGGCAGTTTGGATTAGACGTACCAACAAAGGGGGGTGGCTATGTTCGGAAGTGGTGGTGACCATTCCAACTTCAAAAGATCTTGTAGTTGCGTCACCACTGGTGGTTGTATTCGAACTGCGTGTATAACCCTTCTTAGGTGACTCCCTTTCGTGACCAATCAGGCCTTGTTTCATTGCATCTTCAATCTATACCCCAATCTCGTGTAAATCCGCAAAGGTGGGGAGGGGTAAGATGATCATTTTCTGCATGAGCTTGGGTTGAAGGTTGCACACAACCATAATTATCGGATCCTTTTCCAGTGACCGAGTTGTCATCATGGAGGCCTTAGCCTCCATCGAGTGACAAAATCAGAAAAGCCCTCTTTCGACTCTTGCCTGGTCGCCTCGAGATCACGAGACATGACCTCGATTTGGGTGTTGTATGAATATTAGGCGATGAAGGCCTCGGCCATCTCTTCCCAACTCCTCTTTACTGAGTCCTCCAGCTTGGCATACCATATGGTCGCTATACCCGACAAGGTCCGACCAAAAAGTGAAAGCTTTTGCAATCTGGAGAGGCCCATTGGCCATAGGATATCCGAGAACAACCATAGATGTACCATAGGATCCCCAGAACCATCAAAACGGTCTATATGTGGCATCTTGAATCGGTCTGACAATGTCATTGGTGAATCGGTGTAACCATCCTCCATGTTTGGAATGGAGTTAACTCCCTGGGCCTGCTTGAACAACTTTTCAAGCTTAATCACTTTCAGCGCGGTTAGGTCCACCTCAAATTCAAACGGTGTATCCACAGGATTGGCAGGTGCTTTAGACAACTGAGGCGGGACTGACCCTGTGGGAACATCCGTATTTTCCTGGACGTGAGCTGCATCCCCGGGTATCGGAACCCTAGGTGGGGATGGGGGTGGATGCGAAGCAGATGCTCCGGCTTGTTGTGGTTGCTTTTATTGTTGAAGCCTGGCAATCAGCTCTGCCTGTTGAGCTGCAACTTCTATCTGACGTGCAGTAACCTCTACTTGGTAGGCAGCATCCCGTTGCATGGCATGCATGGTCTCTTGGAGTTGACACATCATGCCCTCCATACCAGCCATAAGGTGCTGATCTGTTTGAACAAATGTAAGTTCTCTCTCTGAGGTAGAAGCAAATATCTTAGCCCAACTACGCACAGGTGAGGTGGATAATGACCGCTGATCTGGGGACTATTAAACTGGTGATCTGTGCCTGACTGGCCTTTTTTGCTTTGCCTCTGGCGAAGGAAACACTGGTTGCTCTTGGAATTGAATCTCTGACCTGACAAAGTCTATCAACACAAGTCCAATGTACCCGGGGGATATCGGAGCCTTCTGAAGCTATAGTTCCAAGACTACCTAGCAAAAGAGAAAACAGACAGCATCTCAGCCTGATTTCACAAATACGAGCATAACTGAATGACTGCACTCTTTACTGAACTCTGCCCCAAAATAGATACCAACTTGGCAACTGATATGCATATCCCTGTATAGTTTCACTGTAGCACATACCAATTAATTGAGAGCCAAAACACCCCTATGATGGGGTAGGGTTTCCCTATCCTAGTTTCGTCAGGAGCTAGGGTTACACTACGCACGCATGCGGTTTCAAACAACCTATATTCGGGTAAGCAACATGTCCTAGATTGGTGCAACAAACAGGCATATCTAACCATATCTCATAAGGAGAGAGGAAAGGGTAACCAACCTACGTTTTACATAGAGAGGATGAGAGATACAAGCCAAACTACGTCTCACATAGAAAGGGTGTAAGATGCAAACCAAACTACGTCTCACATGCCTAACTACGTCTCACGTAGAGAGGAAAGGTACAAGCCAAACTATGTCTCATGTAAAGAAGGATGAAAGGGGGCAAACCAAACTACATCTCACATAGAGAGGGTAAAAGAAATGCAAGCCTATCTACGTCTCACGTAGAAAGGAAAGGTACAAGCCAAACTACGTCTTACATAGAGTGGGATGAAAAGGAGCAAACCAAACTACATCTCACGTTGAGAGGGTGAAACAAATGCAAGCCTAACTACGTCTCACGTGGAGAGGAAAGGTACAAGCCAACTACGTCTCACGTAGAGAGGGATGAAAATGGGGTAAACCAAACTACATCTCAGGTAGAGAGGGTGAAAGAAATGCAAGCCTAATTACGTCTCACGTAGAGAAGAAAGGTACAAGCTAAACTATGTCTCACGTAGAGAGGGTAAGGGGTATAAGCCAAACTACACTTCGCACAGAAAGGGTAAAAGATACAAGCCAAACCACACTCTCGTGACAAGGGTGAAATATACAAGCCAACAACACTTCTGTGACAAGGGTGAACACAATAAAATGAAAAGCACAATGCACATGGATAAGTGATATAATTGTTGTAGTTGATGCAAGAAACAATGCGATACATGTTCCATGCAACATAATTGAAAAGATAAACAAAAAACGGTGGCTTTGAAAACACCTCATGGGGGAAAAAATGGCGGCGAACAACCCTGTTTTGCCAGGTATCCTCCTCTTCCTTTTCTAGTTTTCAAACTTCTATCTTCAACTCACAGTCAAAGGTTCTCACAAATTGAAAAAAGGATAAAACCTACTTGAACTCGAGGTCGAGGCACATTCTCACTTGGGAGAAATGGTGGGACTTGGAACGGTGCACCCGGAACGAAATTTCAGAACTTTCTGTAACTAAAACAAACCCAAATTCTTTAATTTTCCACTTTTAAGATAAATATAAGATCAAATATGCACAGAATAAGCAAGAATCTAAGAAAAAAACACATCAAGACCACTTGAAGAATCGACTCGCCAAATAAATGGGTAGGCCGGCCAAAATGTTGGATAGCCGCCAAAATGTTGGACGGTTGGCCACCCGACTTGTTTCAGGGGCAGAATCGGGTTTTCGCTGCCGAGGCTCTTTAAAACATAACTTAAGCTTCATTTTTCATACACCTTGCATCCGAAAACTTCCTACCTCTCTCTCTAGGTGCTCTTTCTCTCTCTAGATTTTCACTTTATTCATGTTACCTAACGATCCACGCAAACTTTTTTCATAAAACCCTCTTGGCCCTCTACCTTTTGAACCAATTAGAATTTGATTTGGTTGAAGTTTTGGGCCTTTCATTGTTTTAGGCTCATTCTCGCAAGTTTTGGTTGGTTTTCTGTACTCTCTTCCAAGTTTTAATTTTTCTTCTCTCTTTCTCTCCCCCAGGGTTTGGGTTTTTGGGTTTCCCGCCTATTTCCCTTATTTTCATTATTTTTCTCTTACCACCCACTATATTCTTTATGGCTGACGATATCCCACATGATTGTGCCCTTCCGAGGAGTCAACGCTTCCACCCGCTGTGGGTGTAGAGGAGCCGATGATTGAAGAGGAGGACGGGGCGGTAGGAGACATTGCCTTAACATTGCTGCAGAGAAGATTTTTCCTCCAGAGCTTGAGCCCAAGCTACCACCGCTGAGGGTGAGACCCTTTGATCCAGCCACCTACCACTGTGTACACATGTGTTGGCTCCTAGTGGCATGTTGCGATTCGAGGACTTTGCTCGAGGTGCGCCTGAGGACTTCCTCTTGAGGCAGCGTGCATCACACCTCTCCCACGATACCTTTGAGGTAAGAACCTTTGCTTATTTTTATGCACTTTGCTTGCTTTGACATTCATTACAATCTTTCATCTGCCATTATTTTAACAAATTCCTCTTTCAACACAGGGTAATGCTCTTAGCTCGAGAGGCTATGGGGTGGTGACAGCAAGGGACTGGTATCAAGAGCTCCCTTCCAAAGTCCGAGAGTTTATCGATGAGGCAGGCTTCGGCCTATTTTGCTTGGGGCTTTCGCGGTTGCAGACAAGTCAGTCTCTACTCGGTGCTTTGGTGGAGAGGTGGTGGGACACCACCAACTCCTTCCACTTCTCCTCCACAAGGGAGATAACGATGACCCCATACTACTTCTCCATGATCACGGGGCTGTGATTAGGGGGTGATTCGATCCCCTTCGATCTTTTTATGGGCCAGTGAGAGGCCACCTGGATCTATTTGTTTGGGGCATGCTCTCCCATGGATAGGCCGGCTATTGTGAGGTACAGTTGGTTTTATGGCCACTTTCATGGGAGTCAGCCAGAGACTCAGGAGCAGATCAACCAGTACACCTGGGGCTTCTTGATCTATCTTCTAACTATCACCTTGTTTGCGAACAGGTGGAACACCATAGACATGTTTGTGCTCAGCGCTTTAGTGGTGTTGCCTCGGTTACGCTTTTACAACTGAGGTGGTGTTGTCCTCACCACTCTATATGGATACATGAACTCGGGTTCCTGTAAGGAAGGGAACAAGGTTGGAGGCTACTGGAGAGCTTGGGAGGTACATATTGCACTTTCTATTTCCATTTATGTTATAAACAATGCTTTCTGCTTTGCATTTTCTGCCTGTATTTCTATTTCTTCTTGTTGACTCACAAACTGATCTTTTATCACAACTCTGGGTATATGCCAACTTTCCTACCCTCGCCCCAGTCCCGAGAGATGAGGTGGAAGCAGTCGTGTCTCACTCAAGGCAATATGACAGTAGGTACTATCCCCGACGCAGTAGCATCACCACCTTTGCCTACTACCACTATTTCTTCAATACGGTGACAGCATGTGAGGTAATCTAAAACTCACGCCTATTCTATTCCATTTCTCTTGCTTTCATTCCATACTCTAACAACTGAGATAAATGACAATTGTGAATTCTTTGTTTGCAAGTTATATGGCGGCTATGGGCGATCATGTCGGTGGGGATGAGAGATGAGTATGTTGGGTCCTGGGATACCTCCAAGTTGCAGATCTTGCTGGAGGGTCCCTTTTACCGAACCTGGTACTTGGGTGAGAGGGTCGTGCGCCAGACCCTAGGTCTTCCTCATCCCATTGTTCTTGCTCCTCACCTTGCATCCATAAGGACTGTTAACAGCCTACCAGTCGAGGCTATTATGCAGTTCATGGTGGGGCAAGATGCTGATCTATTCCGTGGGGTTAGGGCTTATATTGAGTTCATTCAGACCCACCTCATGTCGCCTCTAACCAGAGCTCACACGGTTGGTGCTGCCAATATACCTGCTGCTGAAGGCGCTGTTTTTACGGCTGAGCCTAATATTGGAGGGGCTCCCCCCGCTGTGCATGTAGCTAGTCTACCTGAGATTCTGACGGCAATCACTTACTAGCGGCTGAGCAGAACAACCCACCAAATTCCGGTTGAGTACTCGGAGGAGCGCGAGTACGTCAAGGACCCCGACGTGCAGCAGTAATGCACTTTGTCTTGCAGTTTGTGTTTCGTATTCCCTTTTCTGTATACTAATGTACAAACTCACTTGTAGGTACCGGTGGAGTACATCGACGACCTTCTTCAGTTTGTCAACTCCTTAGTCCAGATGGTAAGGAAGAGGGAGGCCCTGCTTGCCTACCATGTTCACCAGATACTCTACTTTTTCTCATGTGACATACACTGATTTCCGTTTTTCCATACTCATACCGTTCCTGCACTAAACTGTATTGATACTCTATTTCTTGCTTTCAGCCTTCACATGTACCTGCGGCACCGGCGGCACCAGCAGCACCTCCTCTGGCTACGAGGAGGAGAGGTTGACAGTCTCATGTACGCAGTAGGGGCGAGGGTAGAGGTGCTCGGAGTCAGAGTAGAGAGTCTCAGAGCCAACTTTGAGTGGAGATAATGCCAAGACTACCGGCACTGAGGCGATGATGAGCGAGCGCTCCGGGTCTGAAAGTAGAGAGTGTGATGCCGACTCTGAGTCACACTCCTGTGACGATAGCGGTGCTGATGGTGATAGTGATCCTAAGTTTCCTCCTCGAAAGAGGATGAACAGGGCCTTTCGACGCTCTTGATACGATTGACACTGATTTTTGCACTCTTCTTTTTTCTTTTCTTTTACTTTAGTACAAAACTTGTATAGCTTCAAATAGGTTCTTTACTTTTGTTTTAAACAGTTGTCTTTTCTTTTGTAAAAACTATGATCGGGGTCAAACCCAACAGTTTTATAAAAGAAAGAATTTTGTTTTGCACAGAATCTCGAGAATGGCACAACACTCACATAAATTTGTAACTGAATCTGATACTCAGAATGATCAAATTTGAATGAGTTCATAACCGGATACTGAGCCTACTACCGACCAAAATATAAAATACAACTCAACAAAGGAAAAGGAAAGTAGAAACTACCTAAACACAACTATTTACACTTGCTAGAAACAAAAAAACTCAAAATAAGACTCAAAACCAAAAAAGGGCAACATAACACTACTACCCAGTTGTTTGGTTAGCATCCTTGGTCGGCCTACCGTCAAAATGGACGGTCGGCTGGTGAAGTGGTCGGCTGGCCAAGACTTGTGGCTAGACAGCTGGCGACAGCTGTCAGCCACTCATACACCCTTATCTTCTATAAAGGTCTTATCTTGCTCCTTCTTTTGATAGAACATCATCTTTTTGGCATTTTTCTCTGAAAATGGAGATTTTTCTTGTGGAGAGGCTCAAAGATTGGACTGCCACTTTGGATGGCACAGAAAAGGTGAATTTCACCGGTTTCGGCATAAATGCTCTTTTTTCTTTGGGCCACACTTCACTTTGTTTTTTGTTCGTCCATGCTGTTGCCCGCTGTTGGGACCCAGTTACTCATGTGTTTCACTTTTGATCACAAGAGATGTGTCCCACTCTTGAAGAGTTTCAAGCGTTAATGGAATCCCGAAGCAATGAAGAAGTTATCCCTCAACCACTTTTTGGCCATGCATGAGCTCTTGAACGAATGTGTGGCCTCTCTTTCAATAAGGCTAAATCTTTGGCTCATGATGCAAAGTTGAACATTCTTGGCCTGATTCACCATTTTGCCGACATAGGAAATAGGCGTGATCTTCTTTGGCAAGGTTACCGCCAACATGCCCTCTGCATTTGCCTGCTCGCCCATTATCTTCTTGCCCCCAGTGGTAGCGTAGTCAGCATTCGACTGATTGAAGTGGCTCAACGCCTCAAGGAGGGCGGAAGCTGTATAGGCTTGGCACTGGCCAAAACCATAATGGGTTTGGATGCCTTTCACCAGCGAAAGACTTCTCGGTTTGCGGGTAGTCCACTGCTTCTCTTAAAACCTTTTCCTTACTTTTTCCTCTCAATGCACATCTCCCTATTCTTTAATCTCCCATCTTTTTATCCCTTCCTAGGTGTGGTTGATTGATAAACTAAAGGTCGTGGACCCTTGCCCTGAGTATTCGGCTAGATCCTACTTCTTTTTCCCGCGGCTAGTGAGCTTTCCCACAAAGGGGTTATGGTACGACTAGATGTGCAACAGATCTATGACTGACATTGCTTAGCATTGCCTTTGGCTTAACTTAGCCGAGATGAGCTACAGCATGTCTCGCCAGCCGGGTATGCAGTTGCTTGGTCTTACACACTGTGTTTTGTACTTCCCATTCTGGTTTAGACGCCGGTTCTAGCATGATCATACTCGTCCAGATGAGGGGGTTAAATACCCTACACCATTTCCAGCTTATGCTTCGCACTTGGCTCGATACCTCACTGCTTGGAGGATGAGGGAGTTTTTGGCCCCTGCTACTAGCTTCAGTTATGCCCTTTGTGGCGAGTGTTTGGCTTGGCTTGAGGATGAGACACAAGTTGAACCATCCTTCGCAGTAGAGACTTCCAAGAAGGCAGATAGGAGACGGAAGATCACTACCTAACTTATTTGTGCCCCAAGTTTATTACTTTGACTTTTCTTTTCAAGTTTTTATGATGTAAAAGTAACTTTGATTTAACCTGAGAGTCGGAGGGTGTACTTGTGTTGAAATCATGTAATTAAAATTGTGAGCACTAAAAATTTTCCTTTTAGACCAAAGAATGGTTTGTGTTGCAAAAAGTGAAATTTTGAGAAAATCAACTTAATTAAAACTTTTCAAAACAAATTTTCGCAAACGGTCATTACCTGACACACATGGAATCAATCCTCAAGAAGTACAGCCCCGAATCTAAAGGATTATAACTGCCCACTCCTTCACTATTGTTCTGCCCCTTGATTTATCTTGTAACTGGCCTTTCTGCCAAATAGGGATAAAATAACCAAGCAAGTTGATGGTGAAATAGCCCGATCAAATAATGGATAGGACAGTTGAGTTGAAAATGGATATGGCCGAACTTCGAGATGATGTTGCCTACGTATCCCAAAGATGGGAATCAGGCCTTACGTAGTTTATTATGGTTCACTCGAGTATTAACTCTCTCATTTTGCGCTATAATTTTTGGCAAAGCCGTCCTTTCAGAATTTCAGCCTTATGAGCTCTATTTTTCTTTTATTTCCAACTTTTTCATGCTCTAACGTTTACAAAGGTCACCCTTTCGGGTTTTCGGCCTAGCGAGCCTCTCAGGGATAGTATTTCTTCAACTTGTCCATATTGATTGGTTGCGAGAACTCCAAGCCATCCAGATCCATAAGGATGATTGTTTCTCCTGACAAGATAAATTTGATGATGTAGGGACCAATCCAATTGGGTCAGAACTAGCCCCTAGGGTCATGGATGGGAGCTTGGTTGTCTTTGAGCACCATGTCTTCTTTGAGATTTCTGGATTTGACATTTTTGTTGAAGGCCCTGGCAATTCTGTGCTGATATCCCTGGATGTGATACAACGCCTTCAATTCTTTCATCAAACAACATCAAATCTTCAAATCTGTTCTGCTGCCAATCCGCCTCTACTATCTGACACTTGGCCATAATTCTCAGCGACGGTACTTTAATCTCGATCAGCAAAACAGCTTCTATCCTATATACCAAAGAGTACGGGTTGCCCCAGTAGATGTTCGAATTGACGTTCTATAACCCCAGAGTGCAAAAGGTAGTTTATTTGGCCAGTCCTTGTAGGTCTCCACCATCTTTCGCATAATATTTTTGATATTCTTGTTTGCGGCTTCAACAACTTCGTTGGACTATGGCCTATATGTTGATGACTTGTGAAAAGCCACATTGTATTTCTCAAGCAAATATGCTACCTCTTTCTTGAAGTGTGAGCCATTGTCCGAGATTATCTCATTTGGCACCCCATACCTACAAATGATGTTATTCTTGATAAACTTGGCCGCATGCGATGCTTTCAACACAAAATGCGACTGCGCCTCCACCCATTTGGTAAAATAGTCAATTGTCACTAAAATGAACTCATGTCCATTCGAGCCCTTTGGCAAGACTACTCCGATGACGTCAATTTCCCAAACTGAGAAAGGCCATGGTGAAGTCATATTGTAGAGCTTCGATAGCGGGATATTCATGCGATTGGCATAAATTTGACACTTATGGCATCGCCGAACAAAGTTGATACAATCTTCCTCCATAGTTGACCAATAATAGCCTTGCCTGAGCATTTTCCTAGCCAACATCGCACCATTCATGTGTGCCCCACACTCTCCTCCATGGATGGCCTCCATGAGACATTTTGACTCTTCCTCTTCAATAAAAGCTTGTGTATTCCCAGATGCCCCATTCTGTACAACTTATTTCTGCATGTGATGAACTGAACGGCTAGACGTCGTATTCCCTGTTTATCCTTGGCAGTTGCCCCTTATGGGTACATGTTCTTTTCCAGAAAGTTTCAGATGTCATGATACCAGGGGTTCTTGTCCTGAACCTCATTTATAGCAGCTATTGTCTTGTAAGCAAGCACATACTTCTGTTCAATGATAATTGGAAGCATCTTAACTCCAAGCAATATGTCTACCATAGAGGATAAAGTTCTCAGTGCATCAGCAAACCGGTTGTTCTCTCATAACAAGTGTGTGAATGTTAGTTTTTCGAACCTTGGAATCAGAATGTCCAGGGTTTGGTGATAAACTTTCATTTTCTCTTCTTCGACTTTCCAATCTCCATTAGCTTGAGAAACAACCAGGTTTGAGTCTCCGATGACGTCCAACCTTATTGCCCTTAGTTCTAGGGCAACTTCTAATCCAGTTCTACACGCCTCGTACTCTGCTTCATTGTTGGATACTTTGAACCGAAGTTTGAAAGCTAGGAGTATATGGGAATCATCAGATGCTATAAGCAACACGCCTATCCCATAACCATATTGATTAGCTGTTCCATCAAAGTACATTGTCCATGTCTCTTCCTTTACCTATAGGATCTCCTCATATGGGAAAAGGTACTCTATTATTTCATCTCCTTTCATTGGGTGGTCTGCCAAAAATTCTGCTACTGCTCTTCCTTTGACCGACTTGTGAGTGACATACTTAAGGTCAAATTCGAAGTAAAAAAGTAACCAACAAGCTAGCCAACCCGTAAGTGCCGATTTCTCAAAAAGATATTTAATGGGATCTAATCTTGAAACCAAAATTACGGAGTGAGCTAACAGGTAGTGTATCAACTTCCTAGTGGCTCAAACCAACCCTAAGCAAGCCTTCTCCAAAGGAGTGTAGCGGATCTCATAATCCAACATCTTCTTGCTCAGATAGTAAATGGATTTTTCCACCTGAGCTTCTGATTCTTATGCTAGCATGCATCCCATGGTTGACTCTATCACCGACAGATACATGATCAGTGGTTTTCCTAGCTCTGGTGGCAACAATAGATGCGAATTTTGAAGGTACTGCTTAACTTGCTCAAAGACGAACTGACATCGATCATCCTGTCAGAACTTCTTTCCCTTTTTCAAGAGACCAAATAGTGGTTCACAAGTCAAAGTTAATTTTGAGATGAACCGTCTTATGAATTGCACTTTTCCCAAAACGTCGTGCACTTCCTTTTCAATCCTTCGTGGTGGCATTTCTAAGATGGCCTTGATCTTGGATGGATCTACTTCAATTCCCCTTTATCTAATCAGGAAACCCAATATTTCCCCTGCAGTCACCCCAAAAGTGCACTTCTGTGGATTTAATCTCAGCCTGTACTCTCTGATTCTCTCGAAGAATTTTTTCAGTGGCCTTCTCGTTCTTTAGATTTCACAATCATATCATCCACATACACCTCGACTTCCTTATGGATCATGTCGTGTAGGATTGTGGTTGCAGCCCTCTGATATGTAGCCCTGGTGTTCTTCAACCCAAATGGCATGACCTTATAGTAGTAGGTACCCTAAGGTGTGGAGAACGCAGTCTTTTCTTTATCGTCAGACACCGTCAAGATCTGGTTGTACCTTCAAAACCCATCCATAAATGACAATAATGCATGACCGGTGGTGAAGTCTACCACTTCATCAATATGTGGCAATGGAAAGTCGTCCTTCGAACTAGCTGTATTAAAATCCCTGAAGTCTATGCAAACTCTGATTTTGCTATCCTTCTTCGGAACTAGAACAATATTGGCCAACCAAGTTGAAAATTCAAACACCATCAAGAATCCAGCATTAATCTACTTGGTGACTTCCTCTTTAATCTGGTAAGTCGAATTCTGCAGAGTTTCTGCTTGGCTGGTCAGGCCTCAGGGTCAAGAGGGATCCGGTGCTGTACAATCTTAAGATTGATTCTAGGCATCTCTTCGTATGACCACACAAAAACATCTCTTCGTATGCCATCTTGTCTAAGCATTTGGGCTACCATATCAGTGTATTTTTGGTGTTATTTTGCCATGATACAACTCTATTTTTTGTTGGTTAGAGCATCCCTCATTTGCTTCTTACACTTGCAGTGTAATCATGCTTATTGGCCTAGTATGCTCCATGCTTCATGCCTCTAATCCTAGCATGTGTTAGCTCTAATCCATGCATGTTTTGGCATTCTTTTGACCTGCATTGGGACTGTTTTGTGTCACCTTTGCCCTTTGGGGCTTGCTTGATATGGCTATAGTGCAAGTGCTTTTGCTAGTCTTAAGTTTTAAGTACCATTGCATGCCATACTTGTGATAGTTGCATGTCATGGCATCATTTAACATGTTATTTCAGAGCATATAGCATTGCCATGTTCTCACTTCTTTCACTCTTTGAGTGCTTTTAAGAGTTGTGCCTTTGTGCCTCGATTATAGGCCAATGCGTATGCATGCTTGTCTAGGCTTTTGAGCTCTCATCCCAGCATGTTTTGGTCTTTGTTTTGACCTAATTGAGCTCTGTCTATGGTTGGTTCAATCATTTGTGCCATGTATTGCATGCCTCTTGTGTAGTCCTCTTTAGTAGCCTTATGTCTTAGGCCTTCTAGCATGCTTTATTTGTGGTGTCTATGTGATTTGGCTTCATTTAACACTTGATTTCAGAGCATATAGCATTCTCATATTCTCATGCATATCACTCTTTGATTGTGTTTGAAAGTTGTGTTTTATGCCTTATTCATGGGCCAATGCATGAGCATGCATTTTCTTGCATTTAATGCTAGTATTTCGGAGCATTTTGGCCACTGTTTTGGCATGTATGAGAGCTATCTAGGGGCTGGTTTGGTCCATTGAGCATTGCATTACATAGCCCTTATGTTGTGTCATTCACTAGTTTCAAGGCTTAAGGACCCTAGCTTGCCATGCTCATGTTGTTTGTATGTTGTTGCATTACATGGTGTTTGGAATGTTGTCACAGTGCATGGTGTTTGGATCGGGTATTAAGCCAAACACGAGAAACGAGGGACATTTCATACTTGAAGTGATGAAACGTGTCTCATTTCTCGGTCGCCGACCCTCTTGATCAAGCATGATTGACATTGACTTGTGCAAACTTGGCTTCTCGGCCACCGTGCATTGCGATGCTCGGTTGGTGGCCCGAGAGTCGAGAACCGCACTCCCTTGAGCTTGAGAAATGATAGGAAGGTTGGTTGTGCACATATACCTTGCAAATACACTGTTGCGCCCCTTCTTGTTCTCTATTGCAACAAAACAGGAGAGTGGCAGAATTTCTGGTCTATAGCAAACTTTTCTGGTCGGCAGCCCACCAAGAGGTCTCCATGTTGGAGCAGAAGCAATTTGGAAGTTTGTGCAGTGTTCTAAAACCAAATGCAAACAGAGGCAATTGGGGGCATGGTAATGGATTTCTGAGCGAAGCCGACCGAGCATGCATCCTTCATTGTTCAAGGCAGAGCTGAGGTAGCCTACTTCACTTAGCTTACATGCTTAGTTAGTTGTCATGTTTAGTTAATTTGTTAATTATTTAAAGTTTTGTAATAATTAGTTGTAGCTAGTTATTCAATTTGTGTTGTGTAATAATTAGTCTAGTTAGATTATTAGACTAGTTAAGTAGCTTAGCTTAGTGTAACTAGTTAGCTTATTATTCAAACCCTCTGTCGATAGGGCACATGTTGTAATAAGTGTGTGTGCGTGTGATGCATGTCTTCCAACCCCATTTCTTTCTCCCTTTTACTTATCAGCTTTTAGTGGTTAGATTAGGGCATATTTCGATTAGCATAACTTATGTTTGCATGCGTGCATCCATTCATCTGTCTTACATGCACCGGGCTCGGCACGTCATACAAACTGCATTGTATTTCAATACCAATTTGAATACATGTTATCTAGTTACATTCACATGACATCTTAGAATAGCCGAGCCTATCTTAGTTGCATTTTGCAAATATTGCATTAGACATTCTTGACATAGCTAGGATCATGCATGACTTCTAACATAGCCTTTGTTTTGGCTCGGAGTACTAGGTAAGCTTTTACGCTTTAGCATCCTTGCATGCGTGCAAGTGTTGCCATGTTCAGCATGCTTGCCATGAGGCTATTTGCTTAACTGCTATAACTGTATGAATGACTGTGGATGAAGGCTTCATTGCTTGAATTGGAACAATTCATCAAAATGTGCGTTTTAAGCCCACTTTAAGTGGCAAAATCATGTTTTTCTATGCCCACTTGAGGGTGGCAAATCTGCGTCTTAGCCTACTTGAGGGTAGCAACTTCAAACCATTTTCGAAAAAACAAACATGAGATGTTTTGTTCCAATTCTTGCAATTGAGTCTATACTTGTGTGCTATGCGCATCACATAGTAAAGTTAGCTAATAAACCGGAATAACAACGCATATGTTTTCAAAAACAACATATCATATTAGTAGAGGCCGATCTTTGATCGAGCGAGCGGGGGGTGCTCATTTCAGGACCTTCCCCTCTCGTACCCAAGTTCCCGAGCCAAGGCAACTTTGGTGATGACGGACACGTGGCCTTAGGCACGAGTCAGGGTTTTCTAAATTTTTCAAAACAAAATATTTAGGTGGCGACTCTGAAATCTGGCAAACCAGTCCATGTTTGGCGCTTTTTTAATTAAAATTGATTTTTCAAAACCAATTGCCAGATTTGGGCTCTTTGGTGATTTATCAGTCTTACATTGCACTTTGTGAGATTAGATTCAGAATCGTGATAGGAGTCTGAACTGTAGTAGCTAGAACTACAATTCGCGCCTACACGCACGGAGCGGAGTTCGGGCGGTCTACAGTGGGTTGGTTACAGTGTTTGGCTCTTGAGGTGGGGCTACAACTTTGTTGTTGATTGCATCCTAGATCTCATAACATAGGTGGTAGCACTTGTCTGTTTCCTAGCCATCTTATTGATGGAAGGAACAGTACTTGGTGGAATCATGCCTAGGTGGAAGAGGGTCGGGAAATGGTCAAGGGTCGAAGGGTTTCAGATGCCCCTTTTTCATTAACATTTGCATGGCTCGAGATAGTCATGTGAAGCTGATTGAATGCCCTAATTGGAGGTCGAGTAGGATTGGAAGTTTGTGGGTTCTTATTGGCAAAGAGGTCGGCGGTTTTGGCAGTGGTGACAACACTCACCTCTAAAGGCCTCGCAGCTATGCTACCCCCGGTAGCATTAGAACTGCGAATAAAAGGCTTCTTGGTCGACTCCTTCTCATCTACGATAATCCCTTGCTTCATTGCGTCTTCAATCTGAACTCCCATTTCATGAAGTTCCTTGAATGCGAACAAGGGGAGAATGATCATCTTTTGCAGCAGTTTGCCGTGAAGATTCCAGAAAACCATCTAGATTTGGTCCTTTTCTGAGGGTCAAGTGGTCATCAACAATGCCTTGGCCCTCCACCTAGTAACAAACTCTAAGGAGCCCTCCTCCAGTTCCTGACGCATTGTCTCAAGATCACGAGTTGTGACCTCGATCTGCGTGTTGTAGAAGTATTGAGCAACGAAAGACTCGGCCAACTCCTCCTAGCTCTATTTCACAGAGTCCTCCAATTAACATACCAGATGGCAGCTATACTTCACATGGTTTAGTCGAAGAGTGACAACTTCTAAAGTCTGGTCAAACCCATTGGTCGCAAGATATCAGAGAAAAAGCACAGATGCACCATTGGATCTCTAGAGCCATCGAACCAGTCAATATGCGGCATCTTGAACCGCTCTAGCAGTGTAATCATGTTTCAATCAAAAATAGAGAACTAAACAAAATACTAATTCAGTAGAATAGTGGATTGTCTAGAATCGTACCACGAGGATTTTGGGCTGAGTTGTATCAATTCGATTGGTAATTTTTAATTTAATTTGAAGAGAGGAAGATTGATTTTTAATAATGAGAATTTAAATTAAAACTAAAGTAATTGCGCAAATAATGAGAGTTGTCTGAATATGTCAAATCCACTACTAATCGCATATCATGTAATTAAAATACCCAATTCTAACAAATCAATGGCCCAGATAATAATGATGTATCATAGCTACAAGCCCCGATATCATTGTCAAGAGGATGAGTAGTAAGCACGAATCATCTTCGGTCGGCACGAATTGTCTAGACTAAAAGTTTGCAACACGATTCCTTTCCCCTAAGCATGACTCATCTCACGATTTCCATATACAAAAAAGTAAAACAGTTATATGATCATGCATTCTCAATAATGTTACATGATATTTAGGATTACTTAATTAATATAATGGATTAAATAAAAATTTGAGACATTTGACAAAAGAAATTCAGATAGTATTTAACGCAATTATTAGAATTGCTCTTACAGAGAATTGGCAATCCACAATTGCTCTGAATCTCCATTCAATTTGTGCTAGAGACACACATCCATCCAAACAACACTACATTGGATTCCAAAGTCACCAAGATATTTTTAACTCTCCACATCAATAATAATTTTCCATCAATTCAAATAAACTCAGTCATCCAGACGAGCTCAAAAATAAAATATAAAATAAAATAAAAAATAGCTATCGTGGAAAATGATTTTGTCAACATACTCATAAAGTGCGTGATTCATCTCAATAAAATAAAATAAAATTTTAAAGTGTATTGTCTCTATTCAAAATTATGAACCAATCACTTTGGACACGTAAAGTGTGTGAATAAAATTTCACTTGCTATCTTTTCAAAAGAACTAGGAAGTGTGAAAGAATCCAAAGAACAGCCACAACAATTCACCAACAATTGACGACAATGAGTAATCCAAGCAAAACAAAAGCATGACAAAGTTAAAATTAAACAAAATTAACATAATTGTTGCCAAAAAAATTAAATAAAAAATTAGGACACTAAAATTAGATTTAAAGCACAAGTCAAAATTAAACAAAGTCTTCAAATCAAAAAAGAGCAATGAATTAATATATAAAGAAATAATAATAAATAAATAAACAATGAATATTAAAAAGTAATTAGAACACAAAAAATGGATTTAGGGCAGAGAGAGAGGACTCACCGTCGGTGATACAATGCCGCACCATTACTTCGTCGCTTGTAGTATTGTACTCGCCGCCCGTTCCTTTTGCTTCTCAGGTAAGAGTTGTGTTTCTAATTAGGAATAGATTAAGGGGAAAATACAAGTCAGTGGGAATTTTCAAAATTAATTTCATATTAATGATAAACTTTATAAATATTAATAATTAATATTATAAATTTTTCCATATATTTGAATAATTATTATTATTCTTTTAACATGGAAAATTTACTTATAAATCTCATTTTGGTGAGTGGTGATCCAATTAGTTCCAGGAGTTTTCTTATAGACCAATTGGTCCTATTGATTTTGGAAAAGTAGATTTAATATATTATCTGAAAATTGAATTTATGGTTATACCCTTATTTCTATTATATTTTTTCTTTTTGCTATAAAGGTAAGATATACAACATATGGGAATCAAATTTGGGATGAATTTTTATATGAGAATCTTTTTATTTGGAATGGCTTGACATGTAAGAATTTTTAAACATTTCAAAATGAGTATAAAAATGACTTGAAATATGGGATTCTTCAAACATTCAAAAGGAGTACAAAAACTCCTTAGTAAGTTTTGAGCAAATGTATAATTTTAATCTGTAATACTCCAAAAAAAACTCATTATACTTTTCCGAACATAACACTCCAAAAAAACTCTTTATTATACTTTTTCCAAATGTAACACTCTAAAAAAACTCTTTAGTGTAACACTCCAATGTAATACACAAAAATTTCTTAGTATACTTTTTTTAAACGTAATATTCCAATATAACGCTTCAAAAAAAAAAAGGATGTGGAATTCTTCAAACCATTTTAAAAAGGTGTGGGATTCTTCAAATCATTCCAAAAAGGAATATAAAAATTCCTTAGTAAGCTTTAGATAAATGTATAATTTCAAACTGTGAGTATTACATTTGAAAAAAGTACACTAAGTAGTTTTTTAGTGTTTTTATGTGTGTTGCATTGGAGTGTTATGTTTGAGATTACATTAATTGGAGTGATACGCTTGGAAAAAATATACTAAAGAATTTTTTTGTGTGTTATATTATTAGAGTGTGTTACATTGGAGTGTTACATTTGGAAAAAGTTTAGAGTGCTACGTTGTTACGTTTGAGAAAAAGACACTAAGGAGTTTTAGTATGTTACGTTGGAGTGTTATGTTCTTATTCGTAATGTGAGATTTGTTCCAGAATGAAGGAAAATTCACAACCTTTATAGTGCGGATTATCCAAATGTGTAATTTCACATTTGGAAAAACCCACATTTATCCCTAAAAAATTAAACCTAAACGTGTAAATGACTACCCTTTTGTATAATTTCCACTTTAATGGGATTTTTGAGTTCATAAAGAAAAAAGAAGAACTAAACAGTTCACAAGACCATATTTTGAAATTTATTAGCCATTCACCCTTTTAAAACTACTGGACTGTAGATTCCATGCATTAGGAATTAATTTGATAAGATTTTGGCATTTACAAACCTCACCCATTATATTTTATAATTAAATTTGTACCCCTAAATTTTTTTTTGGGCCTTTTGTGTTGTGTGTTTGAAACTAAAGAATATTAGGCTTATAGCGATTCTGGTTTTGACCCGGCCTTTGTTATATTCTGGACTCAAGTTTCGTGATTTAATATTGCTATACATGTTCGAGAAACGGTTGAGGACCAGACTCATATTTTGAGTGGCCGGGTCCATGATTAGAGATTATAGGCTCCTTGTGGAGGCAGCAACCCATCTTAAGACTATTATGCATGCAGAGGAAGAGAAAATGAGGGGTTCTAGGAGAAGTCAAGATAGTCAGGGGGATAATAAGAGGCAGAGGGGTTCTAATTCTCAGCAGTCCCAGGGAGCTCTATCAAGGTCTACTTTTCCAGTACCGAGTTCGGGTTCTAGAAAGGGTGGCCAGGGAGATTTTACTTGTTATAAGTGTGGACAGTTGGGCCACAAGTCTCCAGCTCGCCCTCAAAGAGGAGGAAGGCAGCAAGCAGCATCAACTTCGGCTCGTTTTCAGAGCCAGAGTCAGGGAAAAAACCAGCTGCTCACTTGTTATCAGTGTAGGCAGGCAGGGCACCTGAAGAGGTTTTGCCCACAGTCAGGTGGTGCATCTGGTGTGTCTAGCTTGAGGCAAACACAGAGTCACCAGTCAGCACAAGCCTTAAAGGCTAATTAGGGAGTCTCTTCAGCTCAATCAGTGCATTAGGCTTATGCTCCAAGGGGTGAGCAGGTTAAGCAGAGACCTACTAGGCATGTGTACGCAGTTGCAGTGCCAGATCTTGTACTTGCTCCTTTTGTAGCAAGAAGTACCTTTTTGTTTTGCAATTTAGTTGCTAATATATTGATTGATACGGGTGCATCCCATTCTTTTATTTCGTATGCGTTTGTATCAGTTTTGGGTTTGGAGTTGGCACAGTTAGCATCTCCTATTTGTGTAGAGTCACCTAGTGGTGGTGAGGTTAGCTTGAAACAGGGATGTCGGGGTTGTGACATCGAGGTTACTGGTCGTCGATTACCTTTTGCATTTGTATTGTTTGACATGTCTAGTTTTGATGTCATATTGGGTATGGACTGGTTATCGTCATACCTTGTTGTTATAGATTGCTACCGTCAGAAGGTTACTGTATGTACCTTGAGCGGTGATTGTTTTTACTTCTTGGGAGATCGGGTGGATAGAGACTTATCATCGGTGTATGATCTGCATGGACAGAGTGAACTTAGTTGTCTCCTTGCTACCTTTTTGAGTAGTGAGTGTGATGAAATCCGAGTTGAGTTACCGAGGGTGGTTTGTGAATACTCAGATGTCTTCCCTAAGGATCTTACTAGTTTACCACCTCACCGAGAGATCAAATTCTCTATTGATTTAGTGCCTGGTACGGCATCGATTTCTATGGCTCCATATAGATTTGCACCTACTGAATTGAGTGAGTTGAAGATTCAACTCTAGGAATTGCTAGATAAGGGCTTTATTCGCCCTAGTGCTCTATCTTGGGTAGCATCGGCTCTTTTTGCTAAAAAAGAAAGATGGAGCGTTGCGACTTTGTATTGATTACCGGAAGTTGAACCGGGTTACTGTTAAGAACAAGTACCCAATGCCTCATATAGATGATCTATTTAATCAGTTGAAAGGGTCTTGTTGTTTCTCTAAGATAGACCTAAGATCGGGTTATCACCAGTTGAGGGTAAGGGAGGAGGATATCCCAAAGACGGCATTCCGTACACGCTATGGCCATTATGAGCTTCTTGTGATGCCTTTTGGGCTAACTAATGCTCCAGCAGCATTTATGGATTTAATGAATCGGATTTTCCATAGAATTCTTAGATCGTTTTATGGTTGTCTTTGTGGACGACATTTTGATTTACTCACCTTCTGAGAAGGAACACGATGAGCACTTGCAAGTAGTAATTGAGTTACTTAGAGCCCACAAGTTGTATGCTAAGTTTGGGAAATGTGAATTCTGGTTGAGGGAAGTTAAGTTCTTAAGCCATATGGTATCCGGGGAAGGGGTGGCTGTAGATTCATCCAAGATAGAGGCAGTGCAAGACTGGGCATAACCTAAGAATGCTTTCGAGATTCGTAGTTTCATGGATTTGGCCGGGTATTACCGTCGGTTTGTGAAGGATATCTCTAGACTAGCTTCACCTTTGACTAAGTTGACGAGGAAAGAAATCAAATTCGTGTGGAGTGAGACTTGTGAAAAGTCGTTCCAAGAGCTTAAGATTAGACTCACCGCTGCTCCAGTATTGATTATTCCGGAGAGGGGTCTGAGTTATTCAGTATATTGTGATGCTTCACGGGAAGGTTTAGGTTGTATATTGATGCAAGAAGGTAAAGTGGTAGCCTATGGCTGACAGCAGTTGAAAATACATGAGAGGAATTATCCTACCCATGACTTAGAGTTAGCAGCGGTGATATTTGCCTTGAAAATTTGGAGGCACTATCTGTATAGTGAGAAATTTGAAGTGTTCTTTGATCACAAGAGTCTAAAATATCTGTTTACGCAGAAGGACTTGAATTTGAGACAGAGGAAGTGGATGGAATTCATAAAGGATTATGATTTCGAGTTGTACTATCATCCGGGGAAGGCCAACGTTGTGGTCGATGCTTTGAGTAGGAAATCAATTAGCAGTGTAACTTATATCGCCATCCGAGAATGGGAAATGTTGGGTACTCTTAATGAGTTTGACTTACAACTGAGTGAGTCTATTGAGTCTATAGCCTTATTTTCAGTAGTTACACAACCTACGCTTGTGAACCGAGTGTTAGAAGCGTAGAGGGGTGATCTTGAGGTGAAATCTCTCTGAGAGAAGATTTCCAATGGAAAGGTAGAAAGAGGTTTGACTGTGTATCCCAACCAGAGTGTGAGATACCGTGACAATTTGTTCATACCAGAGTCTTGCCAAGAGGAAGTACTCCGAGATTTTCACCATTCACGCCTTATAGTGCATCCGAGAGGCACAAAGATATATCATGATCTTAGTCGCCAGTTTTGGTGGAGAGGTATGAAAAAGGGTGTAGCTGTGTTTGTATCAAAATGTCTTACTTGTCAACAAGTAAAGGCCGAGCATCAGAGACCAGCGGGTTTGTTGCAACCCTTGCCTATAGCTGAGTGGAAGTGGGAAAATGTCACGATGGATTTTGTTGTGGGCCATCCGAGGACTCAATGGAGTAGAGATGCCATTTGGGTGGTAGTTGATCGATTAACTAAGTCGGCGCATTTTACTCCTATGCGTGTAAGTGACTCGGTAGATTATCTTGCCAACCTATACATCAGGGACATAGTGAGGTTGCACGGGATCCCTGTGACGATTGTTTCGGATAAAGATCCGCGTTTTACAGCTTGGATGTGGCAAAGCTTGCAGAGTGCCTTGGGCACTAGATTGACTTTTAGTAATGCGTATCATCCTCAAACTGACGGACAGTCCAAGCATACTATTCAGATCCTTGAGGATATACTTCGAGGCTGTATCCTTGACTTTAAAGGTTCGTGGGAGAGGCACTTGCCCTTAGTGGACTTTGCCTATAACAATAGTTTCTAATCGAGTATTAGCATGGCACCATTTGAGGCCTTGTATGGTCGACCATGTAGATCCCCTGTGTGTTAGGCTGAGGTGGGTGATACACCTTTGTTAGGTCCAGAGTTGGTTCGGGAAACGACGGAGGAAGTAGTACTTATCCGTAAGAGGCTAGCTACGGCTCAAAGTCGCGAAAAAAGTTATGCCAATCGTAGGAAGAGACCTTTGTCTTTTGAGGTGGGAGATCATGTCTTTTTAAAGATATCACCTAGATGGGGTTTGATGAGGTTTGGAAAGAGTGGGAAGTTGTCCCCTCGATTTATTGACCCTTTTGAGATCCTTGAGCGGATTGGGGAGGTTGCTTATCGTTTGGCGTTACCGCCACAGCTTTTTAGGGTTCATGACGTGTTTCATATTAGTATGCTTCAGAAATATGAGCCGGATCCATCGCACATGTTAGATTGGACCGACTTAGAGGTAGATGATGATGTTTCGTATGAGGAAAAACCGATGAGAGTCTTAGATAGAAGGGACCAAGTCTTGCGAGAGAAGACAATTCCCTTAGTAAAGGTATTGTGGAAACATCACGAGGTCAAGGAAACGACTTGGGAACGTAAATTAGGAGTCCGAGAGAAATATCCGGACTTGTTTTTTTATGCATGCACATGTATTGAGAATTTGGTTATGTTAATGAAAAGTATAAGCATTGTATATGTTTTAAATTTCGAGGAACATTGTATATGTTATAGTTGTTTGAGAAAAACATGGATTCAATATAAACATTGCATATGTTTTGAGAATTGTGGTTATTGTTATCACTTTTGGAAGCATTGTATATGCTGTGTAAAATTTTTGAAAAACTTGGATTTTGATTAAACATTGCAAATGTTTGGGAAATTGTAAAATATACTTTAATCTGGACTTGTGAATCAAGTCGATGAGAATGGATGACCGGGAATGGGTCATGGTGATGAACTTGTAAGAATGAACTTGTAAGAATAACATGGTTGTGAATAGTCTAATTATGATTTTGGACTCGATTTGTAATTTCGGGGACAAAATTCTTTAAGGGGGGGAGGTTATAGCGATCCCGGTTGTTGACCCATCTCTTGTGGTGTTCCGAACTTGGGTTGGTATGGTTTGAATGGTTATCCATGTCTTGTTTTCCCTCATTTGTCTTGGAGTTGGAGTTTTGGAGTGTCTTGGGCATATTTGGAACAGGTTGGTTGCAAGTTGTTCCAATTATTGTTGTCCAGAAATTTGCCTCTTCGCTCGAGCGAGACTTCTTGCGCTCGAGCGAGCTTTGTGACCTCCCAACATTTTTGCAGAGTAGTGTTCTTTGCTCAAGCGAGGCTTCTTATGCTCGAATGACGGTGTGCATCTAAAAAACTTCTGAAGCCATGTATTCTACGCTTGTGTGACGCTTCTTGCACTCGAACGAGGCGACTTATTGTGTCTAGTCGCTTGAGTGACCATTCCTTCGCTCGAGCGAGCCTGGCATATATCAGTTCCCAGCAGCGTAGTTTTACTTCACTTTTTTATTTCCTTTCACTCAAAAACCCTAAATTTGCTGCTTCTCTCTCTAGAATTCGACTTCTCTCTACAAATACACCTACATCTAAGGATGTCTCTACCCTAGTGCATTTGAGAATAAGGTAGAGTGCTTCAAGAGCTTCATTTTGATCCAAGAAGAAATTGGTTTCGTCATCTTTGAAGTTCCTCCTTGTTATTGGGTCTTCTACACTTGAGTTAGGAATTTTCTACACTCTCTTATAGTTTTTATCTTAGTTATTTGTTATTGTGTATAGATGATGAGATTTGGGAGAGGATTGAACAAATCTAGGATTTGGATATGAAATGAAAAGAGGGGTTTTTGATTAACATGGAATAAATGGGTTTGGGGTTTGAATACAAGGTTGTATTGTGCCAAAATGGTTGATTTTGGTGTTTGGGTTGATATTTGGAAAATGGGAGATTTTGCCCTAATTTGATTAAAAAATTATTTTGTATAAATAATTGAAATTTACATTGAATATGTGAAATTGGATGGCTATTGATATAGATGGTGAAATTGGATATGTATTATCTCACACATTTAGAAGTTTTGAATAAATTATTTATCTTCAGATTGAATATCTCTTTAGAAATAATTGTATTAGGTTATCGGTGGATGATAGCTATGATTGTTGTAGAAATTGCATAAGAATTATGTGATTTAAACTAATCCATTGTTGGTTGTCATTGAATATGACCACGTTATAAATACATTGTATATGTATGCTTGTTGGGAGGGGAAATGGGATGTACTCCATATGTATGATTATGTTTATAAATACATTGTATATGTATGCTTGTTAAGGAGGAGAAAGGGGATGTACTCCATAAGTAATTATGTTTATAAATACATTATATATGTATGTTTGTTGGGAGGAGAAAGGGAATAAACTCCATTGATAATAAGTTGGCCGGAGTGTCTTAAAGGAAAGTCTCGAAATCTTATATATACATGGGTACAAATTCCCGCGGACGAAATTTTCGTAAAATGACAGGTTTGAAGTGTTTATGTGTGTTTTGGATAATTGGAAAACCATTGAGTTATAGTCTTAGTTTGGTTGTTAAAGGATAGTGGACTTAACTTATGAATTGAGTAGAATAATGAACTGGAATTGAATTGAAAGATAATGGTCTTGACTCATGAATTGAGATGTATAAATGAGCTGGAAATAAATTAAAAGAAAATGGAATAAGGTTTGGCCTTAGAATCATATGGATATACAAGTTTGTGGATGTTTTAGTACCGGCATTGTTTATGCACTTGATACTTATACTTTTACTAAATCTCATATATTGTGTTAGATTATTTCTACTGGGATGTGGCTCACTCTATATGGGAATTCCATTTTCAGGTGCAGGTGATATGCTTCTACCAAGGCAATAGCGTGGAGGGACTTGTGAAAAGCAAGAGCTTCTTTATTGTGTATTGCTATATGTTTAGCCAAGGGCTTTATTTGTAATGAGTTGTGCTCACTTTTGTGTAACCAAGCAATGTCTTGGGAAGATGTAAGCCTATAGGGTATTTGACTGCATGTTAAACTTTATAAACAAACTCTGATGAATAAAAGTATTTTATTTCTGTTATATCTTCCGCATAACAATTGGATTTATTGTATTATTTTGAGGGCATTACATTGGCTGAGGTTGTGATAGTTGATTCTTATGGCTCAGTACTCATATTGGTTGTATAGTAACCATATATGTATAATTTAAATAAAATATAATAATACCAATCATAATGAACTTGGCTTCGATCCACCGCATTTTGGACGGATGTGTGATGACAAGCGGATAGTTGCAGATTGATTTTTTTCAATCCGTCTAATTTTAGATGGATGGCGGATTTGAGGTTTATTTGGCAACAACCGAACCGCTAAACTGCGAACACCCTTAGTAATTTGTAAAGCTTTGTGTTTTTAATTTGTATAGATATTCTGTTTGTGTTTTCAATTGAAAAATAGTTTAAATATTCTATTGAAAAAGAGTTTTCAACTTGAATATTTTTTTTGAATTGAGAAAAATAAATGTATTATTTATCTATAATTTTTGGTTTTTAAATCTAACTCTAAAAATAATAAATAAAAAAGGTGATATATGCTGATTGGTTTTTGTTTTCAAAAACAGATATAAATGTAACAGTACATAGGCATACAATTTCTACTACTGCTCTATTCATGGTTTTGGTGGTTTGAATTATTTTTATATTTTAAGAACTACAGATTGTAATACTTTATGTGGATAAGGCATGCTGTGATTATAATGTGGATGAGACATGTAGTGATTGTAATATTCTAAAATTTGAAACTTTCTTTCTTTGGATGAGGCATGTAGTGATTGTAATATTTTTTAAGTCATTCACAGTAATACTTTCTTTTTTTTAGAAAGTGCACAAGTTAAATTATGTTTGTTTTTTGTTTTTTTGTTTTTTTTTTTTAACACAAGTTAAATTATGTTTAAAATTTTTAAAATTTTAAACCACCAAACCAATTCGCATCCATCCACCAATCCGTCAATTCGCTCAATCCACATCTGCCGAATTGGCGGACGGATGCAGATTGATTTTTTCCAATCCGCCAATTTGACAGACGGATAGCGGATTGGAAGTTTGGTGGCCGCAACCAACCCACACCCACCCCTAAATCATAGTCTTTTCATTATATTGTATTTATCTCCAAAATAATAAACGACAAATATATTTTTAAAAATAAACTATTTATTTTTTTATAGGAAAACACAGTAAGATGAAAATATTACGATTATTGAATAAATCTAATTTCTTTTCATTAATGATATATACGGAGCCAATCCCATTTGATAGGACTTAAGACTTGATTTAGTTTGATTTGGTTTAGTTTGGTAAGGTAATGATACATACGGAAGACTTTATAAAATAAACGACTTGACTATCGAAATAAAATCCATAGTGAACTCCATAGACCTTATCATAATGGTAAAGTTCAAATTTTTATCCTACTTATCAAAAACTAAACAGAAAAATTTGATCCAATAGAAGCCCTTAAAACTTGCAAAATTCCACTTTTCCCTTAATAATGGATTGTGTTTCAAGTAAATTAGACCAATCTCTGCTCTTATTAAAAAAATCAAAATTTTCTTCGTCCAATAAACGGTTATGGCCTCTCTCTCTTGACAAAGGAAATACAATTATTGATCATATTATTAAACCCTTAATCATGCAAAGTCACTTTTTTTTTTCTATTTTTTTTAACCATGGATGATGGGTCAGTAAATTGGAATATTTCCAATGAATCCAAAACCAAGGATCACAAAGATAATTTGTTATTGACCAGAAATACAAACAATTATGGCTTCATTTGGCTACATAAATTAGGTTGGATTAAAACTAAATTAGTCATTAAAAAATAAAATAAGTTAAAAAATTAATATAATAAAATATTATATTTAAATCATAATTATTTTATTTTTTCTTACAAAAATTTTTAAAAAAATCAATCCAAATAAATTTTTTAATACCAAATTAAAATATTCGAACTAGTCAATTCAAAAACAAAAAAAAAAAAAATTCAAATGACAATTATGGAGTGTTTTGAAAAGTTGGTAAAAAGTTAATTTTTTGACTTTTTTAATCTATTTTGTCTTTTTGTAAATAAAAAATATGAGAAGTGATATGACACAAAATAAGTTAAAAAAAAAAAAAAAAAGCTAAAAACTAAGGTTGCGTTTGGTAGAGTTTTGTAAATATGATTTGAGAGTTTGAGTTGTATTTTGAGTTTGTGAGTTGTGGAATTATGATTTGAGTATAAAAAATTTGTTTGGTTATGCTTTTTTAATAGAGTGTTGAATAGAGTTTTGAATTGAGTGTGGAATTGAGTTTTGAAAGTTTGATTTGACATATGAAGTAAGAAAATTTATTTGGTTATGAGTTTTGAAAAGAGTTTTCAGAACTTAATTCAAATTGTTATAACTCATAACAAAATATACTGCTTTCATACTATTGAAAATTCTGATTAACACTCATAACCAAACTCTTTTTAAAATTCAATTAAAAAAATTTATTATTAATAGAAAATTACATTAATCAATTTTTTTAATTGAAAATACTACAAAGGAAATAAATTTTTTTCAAAATAAATATTCAAAAAATTTAAATCATAAATATTTAAATAATTTAAATAATCTAAAAAATTTAAAAAGTAAAAAATTAAAATAAATATTCAAAAAATTTAAATCGTAAAAATTTAAATAATTTAAATATTCAAAAAATTTAAATCATTTTAAAATGTTAATATTTTAAATTTAAAAACAATTCTATACTCAAATCGTAACCAAACACATAAAACAAAACTCAATTAAAAAATTATTTTTAAAACTCATAACCAAACACATAACTCGAACTCCATACTAATTTCACAACTCTACACACAAATCGTAACCAAATACATAACAACAAAATTAAAATATTTAAAAATATTTTTATAAAATAGAGTTTGAATTTATTTTTATAAAATATTTTAAATTTTAAAAAATTAAAATCGTAATATTTTGAAATTAAAATATTTAAAAATATTAAAAAAATTTAAAAAATCGTAACATATTTAAATATTAAAATATTTAAAATCTTAACAAAATTAAAATATTTTTAAAATATTAAAATATTGATTTGAATTGAATTTTGAAAATAGTTTTGAATTATGTATTTGGTTATGAGTTTTGAAAAGTAATTATTATATTTTGAATTGAGTTTTGAGAAATGAGTATAAAATTATGATTTAAAAGTTTAAAACAAACAATATATTTAAATCAATAGATAAAATTATAATTCGAAACTCTTATCAAACGGAGCCTAATTTTTTTTTTTTTTTGCGCTTCCAAAAGACCCCTATATCTGTTATAGGGTTGATGTCATTTCTTATGGATCACCCACTAAGGTCAAGTTTGGAAAATTTAGAATAAGTGTATTTTTTGACTTTTCTTGTATTATGTGTAGAAAAAGTAGAGAGGAGATGTTGATTGATGTGACCCAAAAAAGATAAAAAGATGAAATAAGTGCACTTATATTAGGATGCCAAACTTGGCCTAATTGTTAATTCATGGCTGATAGTACAGACATGAGGGGCACTATTGACGCAGTGTACCATCACACCATTGACTTTGACACCATGTCCAAATAATTTGAAAGATAAAAATGTCTCCAATTCATCCCCCAAAATATGGTAACTAGTCTATTTTTATGAAGTGTATGTCGTTTCGTATGGATGACCCCACTAATTGTCAATTCATGGCTGATAGTACAGACATGAGGGGCAGATTTTGTACAATTGACGCAGTGTACTGTCACACCATTGACACCAAGTCCAAATAATTTGAAAGATAAAAATGTCTCCAATTCATCCCCCCAAAATATGGTGACTAGTCTATTTTATGAAAGGAAAATGAAAAATCTCCCTAATTTTTCTCCTCTCAATCCTCCTAATTTTTATTTTTGAAAACTGTTTTTTTTTTTTTTCTTTCTTTTTTTTTTTTTACTTGAAATGGAATTTCGGGGGATTCGGGGCCCCCCAATTTCGGGGGATTCCTCACGGCCCTTTATGAAGTGTCTCCAATTCATTCCCCTAAAAAATGGAAATTAGTGGTGGTGTTTGGGAAGCAAGTTCTCAAATTTTTTTCTCATTTTTTCTACTAAAAGACAGAAGTTTTGCAAAATTAAAAAAAAACACATCAAAACAAAATATCACATCCAACCCCATAATCATTTCACTTTTTCTCTCACAAACATCACATCCAACCACATAAAAACTCAACTATCTTTCCAAACACCAAAAATTTTTTATCTCATAAAAACCTACATCTAATAAAATCTACATAAAAACTCACTTCCCAAACACCATCAGTATATTTTTATGAAGGGTTGAGCTTTCTTTCCATCCGTAATCGGATTAGAAGGTATTGTTAAATTTATAAAGACTTATTATGGGTTTCATTTCGATAATTTAAACCGTTCATGTGTAAAACTCGTAGAATATTATGGGCTTGTTTGGTTTGGATTTCCCAAACATTTTTGGGAAAATTTCTCTAGAAATGAGTTTTCAGAAAAACTCAAACCAAACAAATCTCTCTCACACACACATCAAATCAATCACTTTTTCCAAAACTCTCTCTCAAAACAATTTTCCAAAACATCTTTCCAAAAAAATCAAACCAAACATGTTTTCGTACTTTTTATCTCTCAAACACATCTCTCAAACACAAACCAAACATACCCTATATGTCTATAAAAAATCACGTTGATCGGATATCGATAACGATTTTATCGGATCAGATTTCTGTCAACCGTTTATTTTTTCATTGTCCATTTTTTATATACAAAATTGATTTGATCACATAACTATCGATATCCGATCAACGTAATTTTTTACAGACATATAGTACTCGACGGGTTCTATATATTAAACGATTCAAATTATCAAAACGGGACTCGTGGTGGACCCCCACAAGTCCAATCAAGGACTGGAGGGAAGCCAACCCCTTTTATGAATGTATATTATAAGGATTTGATTTATTTTTGTTTTAAAAATATAATTAATGAAATATATTAGCGAGAATTACAAATTATTATTTTCAATGATTTTTTTTTTTAACCCTTTTACCTTTTTACTTTTTTATTTTTATTTTCTTTCTCTATTCTCACAAATTACCATCAATTGCCACCCACTATTACCACCAACGACTCATCGAAGAGTTGCTATAAAATTTGTCGTCACCAAAAATGATGCCAGCAACCTGCGGTGAACAGATAGATAGACATATAAACAAATATGTGAAAGTAATATAGTCTTTCAAATTATTATTATTATTATTATTATTATTATGCTTAAAAATAATAGAGATTGAAACAACTCTTCTGAAAATTTCAAATATGAACTTTTAGCCGAGTGTCCAAAATAACCTTGAATTCAAAAGGAGAAAAAAATTGAAATTAAATGAGTTGCCTCCGATTGTATTTTACATCTCTATTTAGAATGGATTAATTTTAATCATTGTACAACACAAAATAGGTAACAAATTAAAAAAATAATAATATTGAAAATAGTAAATTTGAGTTAAGCTTAAATTTGAATACTAATTAATCTATGAGATGTACTGAAACAAGGAAATCAAAATTCTTAAGCAAAGTTATAATTAAAACAAAAAAAATTACTTAAAAAAAATAAAATAAAATAAAAATTGAAACCTAACACAAAATCAATGAGTTGTGTTTAACTAGTCGCATCTGAAGAAACTACCAAAATTAAAATATTTTTGAGTTTGCTTTTCCAAATTGCCAAACCTCAATAGTTTGAAATCAATAATCTTAGCTTGACCTTTTTTTGTTTTTTGTTTTTTAGATTTTTACCATTCCAGTCAGTGGTACTAGTAACTCTTTAATTACTTGTCCAACATTGTTATTTTTATTTATTAAAATAATCGAGTCAGTCAATGAGGACATTAGTTTTTTAAATGGTAAATTACATTTACCACTTGAAATTTGAACTTAATACATATCACTTCCGACGTTTAAGAAATTATACTAACTCATTTATCATTATAATTATTTAGATGAAATGAAAATATTGAATTTATACACTCTCTTTTCTTTTTTTACTTTACTTCCTCTGATTTTTTTTTTCTTTTCCTTTGCTTTACTTTTTTTCAATGTAATTTTCTCAATTTTTCTAATAAGAGTTGTTGCCTTTTATCTAAACAGGAATATCTGTGAAATGAGATTATTAATCACAAAGATAGAAATATAATTTCTAAAATATTAAGAGATGAAATGTAATTAGATCAAATCTCAAGAGATACTAGTGTATTTTACACATTTTAAAAGTAGAAACTCTTCAATTAAATTGTACTAGAAACTCTTTAATTACTTGTCCTACATTATTATGTATATATTTAATGAAATGGTTGACGAAGTCAAGGAGGGTATGTGTTCTTTTGATAAAGTCATGAGTCATGAGGTGAGTGCATGCATCATGTGAGTTTTGAAGAAGGAAGGCACAGAAAGTGGTAGTAGAAGCACATACCTGCTCCTTTTGACAAAACTTTTTGATCTCAGAATTATTACTGTGCTTGGTTTTAAGTTTTTGAATTTAATTTTTTGAAAATTAAATTTTTTATTTTTTATATTTTTTTATTTTTAGTGAATATTTTTAAAATTTTAAGTTATTTTTTTATTTTTTTTAGATGCACCTTACTTATATGTATTTAAAAAGTAAAATATTTGTAAAAAAATATTTTAAAAAATTAATAAATACATAAAAACACGAAAAATATATTGAATTTTGTATTTTTTTATATTTTTGGTATTTAGTGAATTTTTTTTTAAAAAAAATTTACGAAAATTATACTTTTAAAATGTATTTATATTAGATGTGTCTAAAAATTTAAAAATTTTCTTAAAATATTAAAAAAAATTAGTAAAAACAAAAAAAAAATACAAAAAAATAAAAAAGTAAAATTTTTTAAAAAATATTTTCAAACAACTAGAAACAAACCTAATGGCATTTCCTCTTCATATAAAAGACTAGCGTATACCCGTGCCTGAAGGCACGGCGTAAATAATGTTCGGTGTAAATAATGTTGGGATTAAAATGTAGTTATAATATTCATTGTAAATAATGTCAATTAATTAATTAATTTAATGCATCCTCAACATTTAATTAATCATGGGGAACATGAATATATTAGAAACAGTGCATGCTGCCATCTCTTATACATGTATCAAGGCAAAGAAATCGGGCTCAACATATCTTGCTGATACAACTCCAGCCCATATCTGATTTGCTGATATAACATGAGGGTTCCCTAACATGGAAACCAAAGAAAAAATATTTTTTTTATCAACTTTGAAAGTCATGACGCAACCAAGTGATATAGCTAAGAATAATTCATGCAAAGCCAATGCAAATAAATTAAAAAAAAAAAAAACCGTTCTCCCGTATTCAAAAAATATAAAATAAAAAATAAAAAAATCTCAACCATTCAAACAAAATGTAAAATTAAAAATAAAAAAAACCATTCTCCCTTATTCAAAAATAAATAAATAAAATCAGAGATGGGTATAGATGATTTACTGTCTTTGGGTCCATGAAAATCCACAGAGAACTTCTCCACCTTATAGTCACTCATCATCCTATTTCACAACAATCAAAACCCAACTATTAAAATAATAATAGAAGCCAGTTTTAGTGAATAATACAGAGTGAGCAAACCCAATATTTGTCCAAAGTAATACAGAGCATCCAATATTTGAATTTTGTTCAAATATTTGTCCAAAGTAATACAGAGCATCCAACCTAATAATAAATTAATGGAAGACGAAGAAAAAAAAAACTGTTCTCCCTTGTTCAAAAAATATAAAAATCAGAGATGGGTATAGATGATTTACAGTTTCTCTGCGATGGAGGACAGAGGTGTCGTAGTGGGTTGAGATCGGAGGCGACGCGACGGTGGAGAAGATTATGCCCAAATAAGAATTAGCATGCAACAAATGCAACTTAACCTTCATAAGTTCATATGACCACAAATGAGAGGAACTCACAAATAAATAAATACAGAGATAGACATAGAAATATCATGATTGTACAGCTCTTTCTGTTAATCGATTTGAGATTGGCAAGCTTAAATATAATTTTAAACCAAGCACACTACAAATATCAAGAAGCCCAATCTTAAATGATTAGAATTAGAACCTAGTTCAAATAATTTCATAAATGACCACAGTTCTAATAACTTCACAAACTACAATATCTTGAAACAATCAACTTTTGACCTTTTGTATAACTTTGTCCCAGCAAGGATATAATAAAGTTTGCTCACATGGTCATAAAGACACTTATAGTTGGTCACGGAATCCAGTGGTTACCAACATTAATTTCTGCACTTTATTAGTTACATCCGCAACTCAACAATATTTGTATGAACACAACAATTTTTTTCAAACATTGTACAAAAGATACAATAATAAAATTGGGACATGTCAAAAGAAAATCTTTAATCAAAACATAGTAAAACTGTTTATAAAGCAATAATTTAGCAACCAGAAAGGTTAAAGCTTGAACACAAATCACAACATTATAAATAAATTTCACAATTACCTTCCTTCATAAACTTTCCCATGAGCTCCCTCGCCGATTTTTGATCCAATAAACAGTAACTTTGGGCCAACCAACAAACTCTCATCAATTGTTCACTGTGGGGCAGTGATTGATCCATTCTGTGAAACCAACTTGGGGGTTTCTTAGAGTTTCCAATATGCATTTAAAATAGCATAAGCTGGATATCTAGTTCTCACTTTTAACCCAAAAAAATAAAAATAAATTGTACTTTAATATATCTTATCTCCAAATGAAAAGATTAGTACAAAGAGGGTGTGCCAAACTGCCTTTTATTTTATATAATTTGAATGTATGAGATGAATGCATGATTATCTTAATTTTGATTGGAAAGTAGAATATGATTAAAAAAGATGAGTTTGAATATGGTTAAGAAGAAATTAAGATATTACCATTGTTGAATATGGTTAAGATGAGTTTGAATGAACTTAAATTGTAACACTTCATGATTAGCATTGAAAGAAGAAATTAAGATATTACCATTGTTGAAGAATTTGCTTTGGAACATAATAGTTAAACTAATACTTTGTGACCAATTCAGGACAATCAACTAAAGGGTTTAGAAATGAGAATATGGGATTAAGGACTTGAAAAGATAAAAAGATTAGAACTGCTATATTCCCCATCTCCCCTATCCCCTCCTCCTCTAGGACAATTTAAAAGAAAACAAAATACTGGTCCTCCTTTGTAAAGTTTTTTAATTTTCCTCTTTTTAATGAAAGTTCTTTGTGTCGCTGATCAAAAAACAAAAAATTGAAAGAAAACAAAATAAATAGAGGCTATAAGTAAAAAAATGGGGGCCACATATGGGAACTTAGAGGGCAAATTACAAAAATATCTGTTAAATGTATAGGTAATATTATAATTTCCAAAAAGTTTAGTATATTGTGTATAAATGACTATGATTCATCAACACTGAATTGTTGTATTTACTTTCTCATTGCAAATATTAGACAGATGCACTAAATTTTTTTGAATTTCAATAGGTTTCAAGAACTTATGGTTAGTTTTGAAGTTTCAAAATTACCTCTCAGTTTGATGTCCTGCAAGTGTTTGGAAGCTCAATACTATAGATGATGATTGACACATTAAATGTACTTACTGGATACTTGTTTGTCAAAACAGTGTCGAAGTGTTACTATGCTGAAACATATTTTATGAGAATTTGAAGAGCTTTAGTTTGCAGTGTTGGTATGGTCCAAATTGCTTTCACAGATGCAAGAAATGTTCCTAAAATTGTTGCAACTGGGAAACCTGCCAGTTTGTAGAATCAACTATGGTCCATTTTGAAGATAAATTAGCTCACTTTGTGGATCGTTAAAAAGGCTGAAATTAATTTTTGATAAATCACCCAACAAACTAATAAACAAACCGTATGATGCAATTAAATTGAGACAAAAGAGAAAAAATCAACGAAATCATGAGATATACTTATGTAGATCAATATCAAGATAAAAAAGTTCTACACATCGATATTTAATTTGAAAAAACCAGGAAAAAAGCTTTTTTAACCATGGGATCTTGTTATTGTTTTCTATGTACTAAAAATTCATGGAATTTCAAAAACCATATTAATAAAATATATTCAAAAAAAAAAAAAAAAGGAAGGAAGAAGATGAAGCTTCACCATGTGGATAATTTCTTTGTCGCAACAACCATTAGATTCAACTCTCTTATCTTCCTTCACAACAACTACTCCATCAGATGTTCTCAAAGAAACCTCCATAGCTCTCTCTCTCTCTCTCTCTAAAACTTGTTATCTTAACAATCTATAAATTGTTCTACTATAGTTGTTCTTATAAGGAGAGAAGAGGGCTGCTGTATTTGACGCTCTTTAAATTAAATTTTCAAACTCAAATGGGTTCATAATGTCAATGATCCAGTTGCACTCAGAAATTAATTTTATATATTATTAATACTCTCTGTTTAACTTCAACGTTTGCCTTCAAATGGGTTCACCAATATTAATACTCTCTGCTGCACTCAAAAATGAACAACTTGAAGAATTCAACTTCAACGTTTTAGTCTTTGATAGATAATAACATGTGAGAGCGAGCGCTTTGGCCGCAATTATTAGGTCCCCACCGGGTTTGCCTTATCCTTATCGGTGCCAAGTGTCTAATACTTCAAAAATGGGTAAAATTCGATGTGCAGTACTTAATAGATAATAAGGAGAAGTGGAACAGCTAGAAGCCATACATGAGATGTAGATAAAATCCTTCTTCAAGAGGAGTCCACCTTATCAAAACCTGTAACAGAGGAATAGATGAAAAAATATTAGAAAAATAAATAAAATATAGCAGATACAAAGAAAAGCAAAATGGGAAGCCTAAACCCATTTCAGACTACAAATTAAATAAGATGTAAACTAATTAGAAACTTTGGAAGATCAGAAATTAGAAAAATGCTTGATCAATCCATTTAAGTTGGAAGATCAACCCACATGTCAGGTAGGTTGATTACATTATAAATAAATAAATCATTATGCCCTGTCACTGACTATATGCAAGCTCCCGACCCTGTTTGGTTGCTGAGAAAACGAAGGGAAAAAAAGATATACAGCATAGTGGTATTGCACTCTCTACTCATTCAAATGGAATGTTTTTGGCATTCTTGATCCAAACAACGAAGAATGAAACAGCTCAATATGTAATAAACATTTTCTTCTAATTTTCTTCTAATTTTCCTATACAGCATAGTGGTATTGCACTCTACCCATTTCCTAAGGTTGTATTTTCTTCTAATTTTCTTCTAAAATCAAACAGAAGTAAAATAAATAAAAAGAAAACACACATTCAAATAATCAAAAGCGAGAAACGTTTATTCAATCAAAAGCAAGAAATTCACCTTTGCATTCCAAGAAGAAGAAGCTCGTTGATAGATGAACCACATGTATACCCCAACCAGACTTTAGATCCGGAGAGTACATATGCATTTCTCTCCTCACCGCTCACAACAGATCCAAGATCTTCCACATGTATACCCCAACCAGACTTTAGATCCGTCCTCCGCCGTAGATCTCCGGCGTCCGCCGTCGATGATTTCATCATCGCCTTTTGACTTCTCCGCCGTGACTCAGCCGGAACACCCACCTACCTGATTGATCAATCCATTTAAGTTGGAATAAGAAACTTAAATTTAAACTTTCAAAACTGAACCCAACCAAACAACCAAACCCACAAAAGACATTGGAATTTCTAGTTTACCTTGCAAGAGGAGAGAGCCGAAAGAGGAGGGTGAGAGGAGAGGACGCGGTCGGTGGCGTCGTCGAGGGTGGTCGTCGCACGGTAAAGAGAAAGAGAAAGAGAAAGAGAGTTCAAAAATTGAAATTAGAGAGAGAGAAGATGAACCTGTGACAGAGAGGAGAGGAGAGGAGAGTTGGACCGTTGATGCTCAAAGACATCCTAACCATTGAAATTTAGATGAGATAATTTAAGCCATTGGATCAAAATATATCTCTCATAAGAGTAAGACATTTTCAGCCTTTAGATTGAAGCAATCTAAAGGTTCAAATTTTGACACATATATATTTTTCAAACACACCCTTTCATTGTTATATAGATAGATTTTCTAAAGTGTGGGAAACATGTGTCAATCACAAAAGCCAGCTAGAGCTAGAAAAAGACACTTGAGACCCTTTCTAAATTCTATACAACTTTTCTTGGTGGTTAGGTTGGACCCTCTCTAGTCTTTTTTTGACCTCTATCTATTTTTAGTTTGGATTAGTGTAATGAGATTTTAATTCATTGTGCATTCAATGTTTTGTCAAATTTTCATGGACTATGGGTCCATCCATGGCTTTGGCCCCCCAAAAATTTATTTAGGGTTGCATGTTTGGTGCAACCGTTTTTTTGTTTTTTTTTTGGTACAATTTTTTTTAAGGAATTCGGGTTATAAATTTAATTTTAAAATTTTCATCTTTAATCTTTTCAGACTATAAGAATAATAATTATTATATTATCTCTACTTATGTGTCTATCTGTCCACTATTTCATCTATTTATTTAGTATCGACTATATATCCCGCCAAACGAGGTCTTAGAACCATTGCTTTTTCTTTTTCTTTTTTCTTCTTCTTCTTCTTCTTCTTTTTTTTTTTTTTTTTTTTTGCAATAAATTTGTTTATTCAAATTTTTTTAGAAGTCATTAAAAAATATTTTCAGTTGTGATAATATATTTAATTTCATCTCCTACTTTTTTTTAAAAAAAAAAAAAAATTTCCTAGCATAAAACATTAGAATTCACATAAAAATGCACGTAAAAGTTAGGGGTACTTACGTGTAGGTCCTAATAAGTGGACTTATTGTCTAATAGGTCATATGAAAAAAAATTGTCATAAGAAAATGTCACTAATTGTAAGTTTTAACGATAATTTATAAAAATCATGACCAAAAAAAGTCACTAATTGTCAATTTTTAACGACATATATAAAAAATTGTCACAAAAAATTATTTTTAGCTACAATTTTGCCAAGACTTATTTTCAATAGAACTTGATGGAAATTAAGTCTAACTATTAGGACCTATTGGTAGTTTACCCTAAAAATTGCTCACTTACATTTAGAAAATGTGGAAATATAATATAAAAAAAAATTGAAATTCTATCTAACATATTTCATACTATGACTCGGATATTTTAATTATCAAAAATGATTTGGACCACTAAAAAAAGACCTCTAATGCATCTCTAATTTGTCTTTTTCTTCTCTCCTTTTTGTCTTTTACTTCACTGTTTTTTTTATGATTGGACAGCTCATTAAAGCTGCACCGTTGTAGTTCTAATTAGAGCTTTGGAGCACGACCCTTTAATTATTTATTTTAAATAAAAAGTGACGTAGTGAGGTCAAAGGTCCCACAATGAAGTCTTCCATGCTGGTCGACAGAAGGCAAATGTTACGAAATAGTCCTATACCAACAGTGGGCTTTATCACATCCCATCCTGTGAGGGATGCATGCGGAGATAATAGTGGTCGTTGTGAGGATTACCCTTTTCTTTAATTATTAACTACCGTAAAATTTGTACTATACACGAATAAGTAACAATGTGAAAAATAATATTAAATATATTAAAAATTAATTGCATATTATGATATTAAATTTGATAAATATTTAAATAACATATATGAGTGATTTCACTATGTTTATGGATATGCAGGACTAATTAATTTTTTTGAAATACACTCAATAAATTCAATTGAAAATGAAGGGTAGGAGTGGAATTCTATAAATATAAGATAAAGATAAAAAAAATTAAGTTTAAATTTAAAGATGAATATAAAATGAGAAAATTAAATAAATTATCGAAGAAAAATAAACTCAACTGAAAATTAAGAGTGAAAGTGAATTTCATAAATATAAGATAAAGATAAAAAAAAATCAAATTTAAATTCAAGAATCAAGTATAAAAATATAAAAATAGTCTTATACCAACAATGGGCTTTATCACATCGCATCCTGTGAGGGATGCATGCGGAGATAATAGTGATCGTTGTGAGGATAACCTTTTTCTTTAATTATTAATTAATATTAAAATATAAATGAGAGAGACGCAAAAATAATAAATATCTTTAATAAAAGTGAAGAAAATAGAACAAAACTAATTTATAAAGTATTTTTTTAGTACGTATAAATATAGAGCTCTGTTACAGAGCCTGAAAAGGTTTCGAGCCAATTTTGGCTCGAATTTAAGAAGGAGGAAGAAGAAGAAGAAGAAGAAGAAGAGAAGGAGGAAGAAGAAGAAGAAGAGAAGGAGAAGCAGAACTGGAGGAGGCCCTAAAAATGAGGCTGGAGGGGGAGGCGGAAGTGGAGGCGGAGGGAGGCGGAGGCAGAGGCAGAGGCGGAGACGGGCGGAGGCAGAGGCGACGATCGGCCGACGAGCGACGAGCTGCGACGATCAGCCGACGAGCGACGAGCGACCGCCTCTCCCCTTTGTTTCTCTCTCTCGCCTCTACTTCTCTTGTGATCAAAACAAAGAAGAAGAAAAGAAAGAAGAGGAAGAAAAGAAAAAAATAAAATTTGAAGCCTAAAACGACGTCGTTTTGGGCTTTGAGCCGGATTGAAGTCTAATATTTCGGGTCCTCAACCATTTTTCGTAAATATAAGTCTTTTAAATATTAAATTTTAAAAGTAATTATATACAAAGGTATATTGATGTGACAATTAACAGAGGCAACGTGTCACGTAGGAAAGAGAAATTTAAAGGTAAAAGTTACTTTTAATAATAGATATTGGGCAAATTATATTCAGTATTTCGGTCTTTGTTTTTTGAATTCAAACTTTTAGAAGTTGAGTTTTTTATTTTTCGTATTTTTTTATTTTTAGTGAATATTTTTAAAATTTTAAGTAATTTTTTTTTTATTTTTTTAGATGTACCTTACTTAAATGTATATAAATAGTAAAATATTTGTAAAAAAATATTTTAAAAAATGAATAAATACACAAAAATATAAAAAATGTACTGAATGTTTATATTTTTTTTGATATTTTTGGTATTTAGTGAATCTTTTAAAGATATTTTTCACAAATATTATACTTTTTAAATATATTTATGTTAGGTGTATCTAAAAATTTTTAAAAAATTGTTTAAAATATTAAAAAAATTCAGTGAAAATAAACAAAATACAGAAAATGAAAAATTAGAATTTTTTGAAAAGTGAATTCTAAAACCGAAACCAAGCAGAGTGATAAGTATTCCCTGTATTTTGATTATTATATTATTTTGATCCCTGTAATTCAATTGATTCGATTTTGACCTTAAATTTATAATTTTATCTCAATTCAGTCAATTGAATACAACTGTTAGTATTTTTTAATAAAAAAATACACACATAAGCAACATGTGTCATGATTTTAAAAATAAATTATAAGTTTGATTAACTCAATGAGTTAACCTCAACTAATTTAATAATAATTTTTAATCAAAAACATTAACGGTATGGGTAATTCTTAAGTATGCCTTGAATACCATATGCAAGACATATATGGGAGATGTTTAAGTGTGCAACCCCTTTAAGGTTGCACACTATATGCAACCTAATTATTTGCCCTTAGATTACAAAGAATTGATTAAGATCACTGAATTGTTTAATGGTAAAAGATTGAAAACCGGAGCAACCGTTAGTTTGGGTTATACAACGGTTGCCCCACTTTTCAATCTTTTTCCATTAAACAATTCAGTGGTCTTGGTCAATTCTTTGTAATCCAAGGGCTAATAATTAGGTTGCATATGGTGTGTAACCTTAAGGGGGTTGCACACTTAAACAGCTTCCTAGAATCCCATGTTTTTTAGGGTGAATTACGTTAATGGTTTTTGTAATTTGAGATTTGTGTCATTTTGATCCCTAACATTTTAATTGTGATATATTTGACCTTGAAATTTGAATTTCGTTTTAAATAAGAACAATTAAAAACACTGTTACTCCATTTCAAGGGCAAAATTCTCAATTTGATAAAATAAAAATTAATTTGACAAAAATAAATAACAAAAAAATATTTTTAAATTTTTAAAAATTATTTCTACCACCAAAAATAAAATTATATAAAAATAATAAATCTTTTACATTTTTATTATTTTTATTTTTTTATCAAATTAATTTTTAGTACTTATTTGAAAGATGATTATGTAATGGGTGGTTGTTTTATTGATATTTTTGGACGATTATAATGTAATAGATAGTCGTATTTGTTGTTAACAGATATTTTTTATGGTTATTATGTAATCGATATGTTTAATATATGAAATTTTTTTAGTTTTAGATTTTTTGATTTAATGGATTGGTTTAATAATGATATCAAAATTATCGCCATGTTTGATTTTTGAAAAAATTGAAACTAATTTAACGAAAATAAATTATTTCTACCCTCCCAAAAGATAAAATTATATAAAAATGTTGTGTTCTAAATTTTTTTTACCAAATTTAATTTTTTTTCTTAGAAATTTTTTCTAAAATAGATTCTAAAAATTAAATCAAACATAACTTTATAACCAAAAAAGCTTCAGCATTATTCATTAAATAAAATGGTCATTATATTTCAAATAACATACAATTCAACATAAAATAAGTTGTATGATAACTTTGCTCTTGGATTGGACCATTTACAAAGAAAACATCTTTGATTGTCCTTATTTGGAATAAAATTCAAAATTTAGAGTCAAATGTATCACAACTGAAAAATTAAGGATTAAAGTGACACACGTCCCAAACTATGAGGACTGTTAATGTAATTCGTCTTTTTTTTTATTGTATTTTTACATTTTCTAAATATAAGTGAGTAAGCTTTACATGCATTTATATGTGAATTCTAATGTTTTATGCCAAAAAAATAATAAATAAAGTAAGAAATGAAATTAAATATATTATCACAATTGAAAATCTTTTTTTTTTATGAGTTCTAAAAAATTTTGAACAAACAAATTCATTTCACAAAAAATAAATAAATAAGTAGATAAGAAAGAAAAGAAAAAGAAAGCAAGGGTTCTAAAATTTTGATAGCCACACATACGAGACATGCCGTGAGGGTTGAGATAGATCATTATGCTTTGAACCTAATCCTCTAGTTTGGATTTATACTAAGGTAACATGTTTCATATTATGACTTGGATCTCTTTAATTGTGTATTTTAAATACTAAGGTAACATGTGTCATATTATGACTTGGATCTCTTTAATTGTTTATTTTAAATAAAAAGCGACGTAGTGAGGTCAAAGGCCCCAAAATGAAGTCTTCCATGCTGCTGACAGAAGTCTAATGTTACAAAAGAGTCCTATTCCATCTGTGGGCTCCATAAAGTAATGGGGAAAATGGATATCAATGTAGTTTGCAAAAACAAATTTCAAATCAATGAAAAATTATATAAACATTCATAATAAAAATTATAATTTTTTTAATTAATATGTAATTTATTTTTTCTTACTTCATTGCAGTGTAATTGTCCCCTAGTATTTACACCCATAATGTTTTTTAGATGAAAACTAATGAACAATGACACTCAACTATTGCGACCATAATGACCAATGGGAGGATCAGGACAAACGCTATGAAATCTTTTTTTTTCCAATGCTATGGACAGGACAAATGCTATGCAATTATATAATTTTATGAAATTATGCTGATTTTTTTTTTGGTAAAGTTAAATAGAATAAAATTAATATTAATCGTATGAAAGTTCAAAAATCATATTTTATTTATTTATTTATTCAAATCTCTATCTAAATCTATGAACCGAACACAGTGTAGGGGAGTTTAGTATAATTAAATTAAATGTATAAAATTTATTATATTTTTTTTTCAAATCTCAAAAAAGATATATGCAATTTACCCAAATAAAAAGGAAAAATTTAGAAACTCCAAGAAGAATGTCATCTAGGTGAGATGGAAAATACGTTGGGGATCAAAGAGAGTAGCCATATTGTGAAGGATGGAATTAGGAAGTAACTTGTGAAATATGATGCTTTTAATTTTCGTGGTGAGAGCGACCCAGTCTTCGGGATTTTTTTTATTTTTTATTTTTTTAAATATAGTTATGTTATCACTATTCAATAATTATTTATTATTATTTTTTATTATATATGTGTGATAAGGTAGTTAATTCATCATTTTCATACAAATTTTTTATTCGATAGCATTTACACGTCATGACATGAGTGACTCTCAATTTTCTCTCCACTGAAATGGGAAGACGTATGTAGTATTTTGGCAAGCCTATCGTGTTGTATCGTGTGGTGAACCAAAAAACTTGTTAGATTTAAATTTGGGAGAATTTCAACACAACGGAAAAATAGAAAAAATTACAAAAATATATAGGGTGGAAGTGGTTTTGTGATAAGGCATAATTGAAAGACTGTAGAGGTGCAAGTATAACTAATACCTCTTCATATTTATATAAAATAAAATAAAAAATTCTGTCTCACTAAGATATAATTCCCTTTTAAAGTTATCTCCAAATCGTGTGGAACTTTCCACCAAATCATGCCACTTCATTGAAAAGGACAATCGAATGATTTGAAACAACAAATTGAAGGTTGTGGTTTCAAGAGCTGTTTAATTTTTATTTTGACGATACCCTTCTCATCCTAAAGTAGTTTTATTTCTTATTACTGCTCTTAAATCTTTATTATTGCTTAATGTGGGGATATATTTCTGGGACTCAACACGTGGCAAGGGGATGCCGACATGTCACCCGGGGTGCTATGTGTAACAGTAAGATTCTTGCCAAGGAACTCTACTATTTTCCGAGGTAAACTCAGGAGACATCTCAATCTGGGCTAAAGGCCTCGAACCTCGGCTTAGCATACAAAGGCCGAACTACCCGCAGAAGAGTAAGCCGAGGTTTATATTATTAAATATTATCTTGGTTAGGTGGATGTCCAGCCTAGTGGAGAAAACCGTGAGGCCATCATTTCACCAACAAGCTGGCCTTGAGGCCATGCGAAATAGCCACGAGGCCATAGGCGGCCATGTGCAGAAAGAATGTGCTTTTACCTGAAAAGCTGCCAAAAGTGCTTTGGTGGGCTGGCAAGGCAGCTCAAAAGCTGTGAGCTTCCCCATCTCTATTCCGATGTATATATAGAGATGGAGGACGAGATATAGAGGGGGGATGAAGAGGGAATTCATTCTGAAGAGAGCATATACAACTACGAGCCAATTGTAACATTTACAATTATATACTCAGAAAGTGAGAGTTACTGAGAGCAAAACTGTAATTCTTGTTATTACTCATAGTGAAACACCTCGGCGCACCCGTGGACGTAGGCAATTATTGCCGAACCACGTAAATCCTTCTTGTCTTTGTGTTATTGCTTGTTCCATCTATTCTGCCTGTGCTACTACTGCTGACTCACTAAGATAGGCAGTGTGGCCGAGAAAAATAACCCACACAATTTGGCGCCGTCTGTGGGAAAGATAGACGAATAGATGGCTAGCAACGTACAGAACGAGAGGATCGGGGATGACATTCCAGCTGAAAATGACACGCCTATTGACCTGGATGCCGAAGGAGGCAACCACAACGACCAAACCCGTGGCCAGGGGCACGGGGGCAAAAACGTCGTCCAGGAGGACGACACTTCGAAGAAGACGGATCAGGATAGCTATTACAAGGAGGATAACCTCCAGGTATGGAAGGATAGATGCAGACGAAGGGATGAGGAAGTCAAGGACCTCGCAACCAAGTTGGCCGACCTGCAGTCGGTAGTCAACTTCATGATGCAAACCAAGGTCATGCAGCCACCATACCCACTGCAGGATACGCCAATCCCAGCAGTTAAAGCTCGGAATGAAGGAAGGACAACGACACCCGACGCATCACAACGCTCCAGGAGCAAGGGGCACCCTCACCCGCCCTCCGAGGACGTCGGCAAGTCCCAGAGGACACATAATGAAAAGGATGGGGAACCAAGAGAACATCGGCAAGTACAAAAGCAGGCTCTCTGCTTTGACACAACCCGTGGAGAAAGATCTAAACGGGCGCACCACGACGCCGAGAGCAGTGTGCCGAAGGGGCTCAAATCAAAAGATAGCCGAGCTCCAGGGAGAAGCAAAGAAGACTTGAGAAACTATCTCAAGAGAAGGGAACAGAACGCCGAAGCCGAGGTAACCTCACTCGTCAAGCCGAGGACACCATTCTCGGTAGAACTGGACAAGTTTGTAGCTCCAAAAAGATTCAGCATGCCGAGGTTCCAAATCTATGATGGTAAGTCAGACCCTAACTTCCATGTTGGATTATTCCTGAACTCAATGGCGTTATATAGTGGAAATGAGCCTTTGCTCTGCAAAGTATTCCCTTCGTCCTTTGGGGAAATTGCATCGGATTGGTTCCACAAACTACCAAAGGGAAGTGTAAAGACTTGGGAAGGCCTGGCCGAGATGTTTGTGGCCAGGTTCGTGACAAACAAGCTACAGCCATTACGGGTGGACGCATTAATGGCTTTAAAAATCAGCAAGGATGAAGGGCTAAGGGCCTATGCAAAGAGATACTACGAGGTGTTCAACCGAATACCCGAATGCAACCAGGAGGTAGCAGTTGTATCCTTCAAGAACGGCCTGAAGGAAGACTGTTCACTACGGAAATCTTTGGCAAAGACATTGCCAAAGAACATGGAAGAACTCATGGCAAGGATTGAAAAATATGCTAGAGCCGAGGAGGATACATCGGCATCAAAGCAGGTCAAACATGAGCAACGGAGTGACTCGCCAAAGCGAAGCCGAGGTAACAACGGCTTCAGCAAGACGGAGATAGAGCTGAGGGCTAAACAAGCAGTAACAACCGTGTTCCGAATTCCAATTCACAAGATGCTAGGAAGAATAAGGGGCCAGCCCTATTTCAGAACACCGGCAAGGCAACCTGGGGAGTTTATGGGGAGAAACTCGGACAGACATTGCTCATACCACAATGAAAATGGACATACAACACAGGGTTGCAGAGCCCTGAAAGCCCACTTGGAAGATCTGGTGAGACAAGGCCACTTGAGAGACCTTGTTGATGAGACCAGAACAAGGGAAGAACAGGCAAGATTGCCACAGGCGGAAGCAGCCCCGCCACCACCACAACCCCGAGCAGACAGACCTCGGGTTGTAAATGTTATTCACTCCAAGGTGAATGAGAACGAAATTCGGGGAGAAACCCAAAGAGCGAAGCACTTGCAGCACGTGAACCAGGTCGGACTGAAAAGACCTCGGCCAGAAGACTGCCAACTTCAGATGTTAACCTTCACTGAGGCCGACCTAGAGATGGTCCAGCACCCACATAATGATGCCTTGGTAGTATCCCTCCAGGTTGGGGAGTGCCAAGTAAAACGCATCCTGATTGATCCAGGAAGTTCTTGTGACATCATGTACGTTAGATGTTACAAGGAGCTCGGCCTTCACCCCGACGACCTGGAGCAGTCAACTGGTCCGATGGTCGGCTTCAATGGAACACCGACGTGGCCACTGGGTGCAACAAGCTTAGAAGTACAAGCAGGCACCAAGAAGATCACAACCGAGTTCATTGTGATTGATACACCCTCACCATACAACATCATCATGGGCAGGCCGTGGTTGCATGCAATGGGGGCAGTACCTTCAACATTGCACCAAGTTCTGCGGTTCCCAACGGAGCACGGGATAGAAGAGATCCGAGGAGATCAACTGCAGGCGAAGAATTGCTCCATGGCAGCAATGAAAGCTACCTGCAATGTTCGAGAACCTGCAACGGCCGAGATTGAAGATGAGGACATGGAAGTCCTGGAAGATGTCGGCAAGGAGCCAGCCGAGAAGAGCGAGGAATCACTAAAGAAAATTCTCGTCCAGGAGGGCGATGAGGAAAGATTTTTTCTTCTCGGTTCAGGCTTAGCCGAGGAAGAAGAAAGAGAACTGGAGGCCTTTTTGAGAACAAACATAGAAGTGTTCGCTTGGACACCTTATGAAATGCCTGGCATTGAACCCGAGGTCACATGCCACAGACTAAACGTCCACATATCGGCTAAACCTGTGATCCAGCGGGCAAGAAGACCGACATTGGTGCATGTCGAAGCTGTGGAGGAAGAAGTTGACAAACTTCTAGAAGCCAGGGCCATCAGAGAGGTCAATTACCCAACATGGTTGTCCAACACCGTGGTGGTAAAGAAGAAGAACGGAAAATGGAGGGTTTGTGTCGATTTTACAAGCCTAAATAAAGCATGTCCCAAAGATAGCTTCCCTCTGCCAAAAATTGACCAGCTGGTAGATGCTACATCGGGACATGGAAGGATGAGCTTCCTGGACGCTTACCGAGGTTATCACCAGATAGCCATGTACCCTCCAGATGAGGAAAAGACAGCTTTCATCACCCCGAAGGGCCTATACTGTTACAGGGTGATGCCTTTTGGATTAAAGAATGCAGGAGCAACTTACCAAAGGTTGGTGACCAAAATGTTCAAACAACAGATAGGCCGAACAGTGGAAGTCTACATCGACGACATGGTCGTGAAGACCAAGGAGTCAGAAAATCATCTCGCCGACCTGGCCGAGGTATTCAATATACTGAAAACATATCGGCTCCGACTCAACGCATCAAAATGCGCGTTTGGTGTTGGATCTGGTAAATTTTTAGGGTACTTGGTAACCAGAAGGGGAATAGAGGCCAGCCCAGATCAGATCAAGGCTATCTTGGATCTTCAGAGTCCAACCTCGGCCAAACAGGTTCAAATGCTCACTGGCAGAGCAGCAGCCCTAAACAGGTTCATAAGCCGAAGTTCGGACAAGTGTAAACCCTTCTTCAACCTGGTAAAGAAGACTGCAGACTTCCTGTGGACCGAAGAATGTGAAGCCGCATTGGCCGATCTGAAAAAGTACATGATCACGGCTCCAGTCCTCTCGACACCAGAGCCCGGGGAAGAATTGTTTCTGTACTTAGCCGTGTCAGAGCATGCGGTAAGTGCAGTACTTATCCGAGAAGAGCAGGGAGAACAAAAAGCTGTCTACTATGTGAGTAAGACCTTGGCCAGCGCTGAAACAAGGTACTTGCCACTGGAGAAGTTAATGTTGGCCTTAGTCATGGCCTCAAAAAAGTTGAACCACTACTTCCAAGCACACAAGATAGTGATACTAACAGAACACCCATTGAAGTCCTTATTGCAACAAGGAGACTTAACAGGAAGAATTGCAAGATGGGCAGTGGCCTTGGGCCAGTATGACCTGGAATTCAGGCCAAGGACAGCAATCAAGGGACAAGTTCTGGCCGACTTTGTGGCAGAATTCACGCCGGAGTCCATTGAACATCGGCCTCCCTTGAGCCGAGATGAACCAGGTCCCAGCAAGCAAGAAGCATCCCGGCAAACAGCAGAAGACCAAAGAAAGGAAAAGCTCAGACCGTGCAGCATATACATCGGCGACTCATTCAGACTCTTTGTGGACGGAAGTTCAAACCGACGAGGAGCGGGGGCAGGAGTACTGCTGATATCCCCAGATGGAGAGTTTATAGAGCAGTCCATCCGTTTGGGGTTCAAGGCCTCAAACAATGAAGCTGAATACGAAGCATTGATTGCCGGACTAAAACTTGCAGCAGCAGCAGAAGCCGACGAGGTAATAGTTTTTTGCGATTCACAATTAATTGTTAACCAATCAACAGGAGAATTTGCAGCCAGGGACGAGAGGATGTCGGCATATGCAAAGGAAGTAATCAGTTTAGCCGAGCTATTTCAGAACTGCCGACTTCTTCAAGTTAGCCGAGATGATAACAGCCACGCCGATGCGTTGGCCAACCTGGCGAGTTCAATGCAGACTGGAAAGCCAAGAACAATCATGATCGACTACATGTCGGGTCCGAGCATAGAACCACGGAGCGCAAAGCAGGAAGCAATGTGCGTGGACATGGGGCCGAGCTGGATGGATGCAATTGTTGCATTCCTTAAAGAAGGAAAACTGCCAGAAGATCGCAAGGAGGCACACAAAGTCAGACTGAAGTCGGCAAGATTCAGCTTGACCTCGGACGGACATCTCTACCGAAGGTCCTTCACTGGACCCCTTTTAAGGTGCGTACACCCTTTTCAAGTTGAAGATTTTTTATATGAAATTCATGAAGGGATTTGTGGAAGCCACACTGGGGGCAGATCATTAGCCCATAGGGCCATTACCCAAGGGTATTGGTGGCCATATATGCAAAAAGATGCCGAAGCATATGTGAAGAAGTGTGAACAATGTCAGAGGTTTGCACCTTTGATTCATCAGCCTGCAGCCGACCTGAATCCAATATCCAGCCCTTGGCCGTTTGCCCAATGGGGCATGGATCTGGTCGGCCAACTTCCCCAAGCAACAGGCCAGAGAAAATACTTGTTGGTGGCGACAGATTACTTTACAAAGTGGATAGAGGCAGAACCACTTGCTAAAATCCGAGATGTGGATGTCAAGAATTTCATATGGAAGAACATCATCACGAGATTTGGCATCCCCAGAGCCATTGTAGCCGACAACGGAACACAGTTCGACAGCAAGCTCATCAAAAACTTCTGTGCAAAATTCAAGATCAAGAACTACTTCTCAACACCGAGTTTCCCTCAAAGTAATGGGCAGGCAGAAGCTTCTAACAAAGTAATTCTGGATGGAATCAAGAAGAGGTTGCAAGCAGCAAAAGGGAAGTGGGTAGATGAATTACCCAATGTGCTTTGGGCATATCGGACAACGCCGAGAAGATCAACTGGGGAATCTCCTTTTGCCATGGCCTATGGCACAGATCCCACTGGAGGTCGGCATCCCAGGGATCCGAACCCAGGGAGTTGAAAATGGGACTAATGACATACTCTTAGCCCGAGATCTGGATCTTTTAGAAGAACGAAGAGAGAAGGCTGCAATTCAGCTTGCAGTATACCAGCAACAACTTGCCAGAGCATACAACAAGAAGGTCAACCCAAGAGATTTTCAGGTCGGCGACCTGGTCTTGAGGAAAGTGGTCGGCAACAAGAAAGATCCCCGGGAGGGCAAGCTTGGCCCAAACTGGGAAGGGCCTTACAGGATTACCTCGGTGCTAGGTAATGGAGCATATCGGCTTGAGGATAATGATGGCAAAGCATTGCCGAGACCCTGGAACACTTGCAATTTGAAGTTTTTCTACCATTGAAATGATTATTACTCCGGGCCGATGTCATATGATTGATGCTTGAAGACTTGAAAAATGAGAACCCAAGTGGAACTCAGGTTCACATTGGGGGCAGAGAAGATGCAAGGGAGCCGAGAAGAATTTTAGCCTATCACTTGTTGAAATTTGTAGCAATTTACAAGTTGGTCTGGCCGGTACAATTTTAGCCTACCACTTGTTGAAATTTGTAGCAATTTACAAGTTGGTCTGGCCGGTACAATTTAGCCTATCACTTGTTGAAATTTGTAGCAATTTACAAGTTGGTCTGGCCGGTACAATTTAGCCTACCACTTGTTGAAATTTGTAGCAATTTACAAGTTGGTCTGGCCGGTACAATTTAGCCTATCACTTGTTGAAATTTGTAGCAATTTACAAGTTGGTCTGGCCGGTACAATTTAGCCTATCACTTGTTGAAATTTGTAGCAATTTACAAGTTGGTCTGGCCGGTACAATTTTAGCCTACCACTTGTTGAAATTTGTAGCAATTTACAAGTTGGTCTGGCCGGTACAATTTAGCCTACCACTTGTTGAAATTTGTAGCAATTTACAAGTTGGTCTGGCCGGTACAATTTAGCCTACCACTTGTTGAAATTTGTAGCAATTTACAAGTTGGTCTGGCCGGTACAAAGCTTTGCTTCGCTTGTTGAAATTTGTAGCAATTTACAAGTTGGGGTTAAGCCGAGATGATTCCTTGACTTCACTTGTTGAAATTTGTCGCAATTTACAAGTTGGGGTTAAGCCGAGATGATTCCTTGACTTCACTTGTTGAAATTTGTCGCAATTTACAAGTTGGGGTTAAGCCGAGAAGATTCCTTGGCTTCACTTGTTGAAATTTGTTGCAATTTACAAGTTGGAGTCAAGCCGATATATTGTCATCTGTGGAAATTCGCGCCAAGTATAGCCGATATCAATTTACAGGTTCATGTATATTGTTTAATTCTTGTTGAAATTTATGACTTACAAGTATATCATTGTTTATAACTTGAGTAAAGTTTATTGGTCGTATTAATTCTTGTTGAAATCCGACATGAGATCATATGTTTACAAGTTGATCAGGCCAATTTCAAAGCTTAGCTTCGCTTGTTGAAATCTGTTGCAATTTACAAGTTGAAGTTTAGCCGAGATGCTTCCTTGACTTCACTTGTTGAAATTTGTAGCAATTTACAAGATGGAGTCAAGCCGAGATATTTGTTTCTCTTCGCTTGTTGAAATCTGTTGCGATTTACAAGTTGAAGGAAAGCCGATGTTATCACCTATAATTTGAAACTATATATGATCATTTGTCGAAATTTGCAACAATTTACGAGTTAAGATTATTGATTAAACCTTGTTGAAATTTGTAGCAATTTACAAGTAGATTACTATTTAAACACTTGAATATAATTTGAGAAAAGTTTACGTGTTGAGATTTGCAGCAATTTACAGGTTACAGTTAGGCCGACGTATTACCATCTGTTGAAATTTACAGGTTGAGGTAACAGTTGAGATTATTGTTTAATACTTGATAAAACTTGGTTAACCGTTGTTGAAATTTGTAGCAATTTACAAGTATGGCAAACTGAGATTGCTGTGTGAACATTTGTTGAGACTAAGAGAAAGGCTTGCAAAGCTAACATTGAATAGTATATGTTTTATACTTGTTGAAATTTATAAAAGATTGCAGGACAGTTTCTTGCCGAAGTAAAATTTTGCAGGTGTTATACCCGAGGTATGTTACCCCGAGAAGATTACACAGAGAAGGAAGAGTATGAAAATCATGCAAAATATTCTAAGTATAAAGCTACACAGAAGCAGTAAAGAGAAATTAAAGACTGAAGCATTCAGATCAAACAATTATATATAAAGAAGGCACTATTATCAAGCAAGGGTCAATTGTTCTTAAAGCAAAAAAGAGGCACATCGGCCATAAAGATTACAGTGTTTACAAAACATCAACAAGAAGAAAACAAAGTACAAAAGGAATCAGGGCTGTCCTTCAACTTGAACAGATGGTTGGGTTGGAACCTCGGAGGACTCTGGAAGAACCTCTTTGGTAACTTGTTGTTCCACAACCTCTGCGTTTTCTTCTGTCGCAACCTCAGCTTGTTTATCTGCTGCAACCTCGGCCTCCTTGTCTGCCGCAACCTCAGCATCAATCTCAGCAAGGGTTTCATCAACACTTCTCTCTGCCAAAAGAAGGTCAGAGGATAGCGTGCCGATGTCTGCCTTTTTGGGAGCAGCTTCAAGGTCCTCATCTCCAGTCAAGTCCAAGACTTCTTCACCCTTGGAAGGAGACCTGGCCTTCCTCACCAGGGCTTCATCTTCTTCTTCATCGTCGTCTTCAGCCTCGGCTTCAGAATCATCTTCTTCAGCTTGGCTTGGAGGTGGAGGAAGAGGACAAGGAAGACGCATAGCCTTGGTCTTGCGCCATGGCGAGTCGGCTGGAAGATCAAGCTTTTTGGCCAAAGCATTCCAACCTAGGACGAATCCTTTGTTGCATGCTTGCTTGACCTGAAGCTTATAATCTTCAGCAACGTCGGCCATGCCTTGGTTGTAGGCAGCAGTGATTTCGGCTTTCTTGGTGGCCAGAGCATCTCTAAGCTCTTTCTCGGCTTCAGCCTTCTTAGCCTCGGCTTCCTTTTTCTCGGCCTCAGCAACTTTTCTTACGTTTACAGCAGCCTCAGCTTTTTGAAGAGCAAGTGATTGGGCCTTTGTAGCTTCAGCAGCCTGATCTTCCAGCGTTTTCATTTTTAGTTCGTTGGCCCTGTTTTGTTTATGGAGAAGAGCGAACTCCTTCTCCATGTCATCTAACTTCTTCGAAATCTCAAAAGCCTGCATGGAGAAGCTATGGGCGTGTTGGATGGCCTGGAAGAATACAAGGCAAAGGTTATTATAAACATTTCAAAAAATTTTACAAGTATGAAAGGCAAATGGTCAACTTCAAAGACTTACTTGGACCGAATGCTGCATCATGAGAGTGTAATTCTCATAGCCACTCTTCTTCTCATTCTTCGCCATATCACCCTCCAGAAGGACAGCAGTGCTAAGTGCCACGCCAATTTCGGGATCGGCTGCACTTTCATTAGTGTACACTGGCCTGTCTTCAAGAGTAACTTTGGGTTCCCAGGGAACTTTGGCAGCCCTGGACCCCGAGGTTGAGGTTGATGATTTTTGTCTCTTTGCCGCAGCAGACCTTGGTGGTTGGGCTTCAGCAGGTCTCTTTGAAGGCGCCGAAGTCGTATTCTTGGCTAGTTGAGAAATTGGCACTGCATCTTCAACGTCGGCATCGGTTTCAGTAGCCTTGGCCTTGGGCTGGGCCTTCTTGACTCTCTTGGGCTTCGGCTGAGGAGTTGTCAGGGCAGGATCTTCTTCCATGTCATCTGGAAGGTCGGCCAGGAGATTCAGCACCTTTTTCTGTGGTTTTTCCATCTGGGCTGCCTTAACCAATCTTCGTCGGCGCTTCTTTTCTTGGACTGGAACTAAATTTGGTGCCGAAGTTGATGGCTGGTCGGCTGGTTCAGAAGCGGAAGCAACTTGTTCTGTGGAGGCAGTTGGCGGAGAGGCTTTCTTCTTCCTCTGCCTTGGAACGTCGGCCAATTTTGAGGTGTATGTGGGGATGAAGTTCAGCAACAAGGGAGCTTTTCGTTGCTGAAGTGGAAGGTCTAAGAGCTTTTTCAGGTCGGGCCTGAGGAAGTAGGATTGGCGGAAGTTCTTTGGAAGCTGGCGAACGTCTGCAAAAGGAAACACAACATTAGAAACAGACAAAATTTTGTGAAAAAATTGAAGAAAACAACAACTAAGCAGTAATGATGGGCTCTTACCCTTGCCCTCCTTTATTGTTCGTGGGAGGGGGAAAAGGTGGACTTCCTCATCTGGGCCGAACTCCCAATTGCCAGAAACAATGAGGTAGTCATCTCCAGCCCCTTTGTTGGAGTCTGGAAGGTCGGCAACTATCTTATAAGCTGTGGACCTCGGCTTAAGGTAGTAAACAAAACCCTTTTCCCCCAGGTCAAGGCCACACATGGTGTAGCAGTACTGGATATCAGAAAGGGTGATTCTAACACCCTCCCGCCGAGATAAAGCTATTATGCCCATAAGGGTTCTAAAGGCATTAATGGAAAGTTGCATGGGGTTGAGGGTGTAGAAATGAAGAACTTCGCGGAAAAGGGGATCTAAGGGGAACCTAAGTCCACACTGGATGAAGGCTACAACAGGGAAGGGCATCTTATCACCATCAGGCATAATGGAGTCCTTTTCCTCCTCGGCTAGTCTGAGGTGGACATCGTCAGGGATGGAAAATTCCTGCCTAAAGTTTTGAAGTTTGGTTGGGGTGTCCACTCTGTCTCTCCACACACCCATGGTCCTGATGAAATAAGTGTTTGGCTACAGAAACAGAGTATTGCTAAAAGGTTTTAAGAACCTCGGCTAAAACCTAGGTGCGGATTGTTTCAATTTTTTCCTAAGGAAAGTAGGTTCTACAGCAAATCCCAAACCTAAATCTACGAATAAATGAGTATGAATGGCAGAAAATCTGAAAAACAGAAAAGCAAACAACGAAGTCTCAAAATCAGGAGAAGGTGGAAGACCAAGAACAAGAGGTGCAATAGTACGAGTGTTCATGTGCAAAATCAAGAAATGATTCGCATATTAATGAAAAGTAGAGCAATAGAAGCAAGAAATACCAGAAACGATCAAAGAACTGGGAAAAGAAGGGAACAGGGGCTTACCAGAAAAGTTGAAGCCGGGATGAGTTCTGCCGAGGTCAGACGATGGAAGCAACAGAGTCGAGAGCTTCACGGAAATGGCAAATGGAGGCAGTTGCAGGGCTTCGAGCAAGAGAAATGGCAGATTCGGAGGAGGAAGGAGCTTTGGAGAAGAAAGGGCTGAAGAGAGAGAGAGAAAACAAAAGGTTCGAATGCAAAAGTGAAAGAAGGAGAGAGAAACGAATTGTTTTGTTAAAAGTTGAAAGGGCGGCAAAACTGCAATAATGACGCCTAGGGCAACGCAGGCGTCAGACGGCGCTGCAGTGAAAAGACGGCTCGTGGGCGCGTCAGCAACACGGTCCACTGAAAATGAAACGCGTCATCGGAACGATTGAGAAGTGATGCATGACAGCTCATGCGCGAATGGGAATCGATTGGAGTTTAACGAAGCCATGTCGGCCTGAAGTAAATGATCTCGGCTGGAAGTTCTTAAGCCGAGGTACGAGAAAGAAGTTCAATGTAAGTTCCATCACCTCAGTTGCCGAGGTAATAGAACTTAGGGGGCAGTTGTGGGGATATATTTCTGGGACTCAACACGTGGCAAGGGGATGCCGACATGTCACCCGGGGTGCTATGTGTAACAGTAAGATTCTTGCCAAGGAACTCTACTATTTTCCGAGGTAAACTCAGGAGACATCTCAATCTGGGCTAAAGGCCTCGAACCTCGGCTTAGCATACAAAGGCCGAACTACCCGCAGAAGAGTAAGCCGAGGTTTATATTATTAAATATTATCTTGGTTAGGTGGATGTCCAGCCTAGTGGAGAAAACCGTGAGGCCATCATTTCACCAACAAGCTGGCCTTGAGGCCATGCGAAATAGCCACGAGGCCATAGGCGGCCATGTGCAGAAAGAATGTGCTTTTACCTGAAAAGCTGCCAAAAGTGCTTTGGTGGGCTGGCAAGGCAGCTCAAAAGCTGTGAGCTTCCCCATCTCTATTCCGATGTATATATAGAGATGGAGGACGAGATATAGAGGGGGGATGAAGAGGGAATTCATTCTGAAGAGAGCATATACAACTACGAGCCAATTGTAACATTTACAATTATATACTCAGAAAGTGAGAGTTACTGAGAGCAAAACTGTAATTCTTGTTATTACTCATAGTGAAACACCTCGGCGCACCCGTGGACGTAGGCAATTATTGCCGAACCACGTAAATCCTTCTTGTCTTTGTGTTATTGCTTGTTCCATCTATTCTGCCTGTGCTACTACTGCTGACTCACTAAGATAGGCAGTGTGGCCGAGAAAAATAACCCACACACTTAATTTAGGAATTTGGTTAAAATTTAATTTTTAACTTTTAACTTATTTTGAGTCACATTATCTTTTTATTTTTTTTATATATTTAAAAAATATAAAAAAAAACTAACTTTTAACCAACGGCTCAAAACAAACCAATATAACACATTTTTTCAAATCTACCGTGGGCCCAGCTCACATGTAATAAAAAAAAAAATAGAACAATCATTTAAAAAAAAAATGGTATAACGATTTTAAAAAGTATTATTAAAATATATATTTTTATATTTTGTAAGTTTTTATAATATGTGACAATTTGTAATTGGTTAAAATTTACATACTTGCAACTCCACAAACATTCATAACGTTTATTACAAAAAAATTTATTAACTTTTTTACCATGAACTCTTTTAAAATTGCACACTATAATTTCTCCTGTATTTTTTTTTTTTTTGACACAATAAGATTAAAAATATTTTTGTACATTACATATTTTGCAATATATTTTTAAATAACTATATATATATACACTAGTATATAAAGTGAAGGTTGGAGTTGATATTAATGTCTCATTTTTTGTATTTTTAGAAAATATCTCAGTAGCAGTTATATGAGCAGTATACTCAAAATTTAGTGTGTGTGTTTGTTTTTTTTTTTTTTCTAATATCTTAATTGTTCGTCTTTTCATATTTACAAAATATTTTCAGTTTAGATTTTGAATTCAATCATTCACTTCATAATCTTATTTTTTTTAAAGAAAAAATGATCATGTAGGGGTCTCCAAATGGTCTATAGATAAAAAATTTGTTATTACCCAACCTGGCCCACCCGACCAATGGTCCATCCTAGCCCGCTTGAATACCCATCCCTTCCCAATCTATAAAAAATGATTTAAGATTTTGAACGACGATTTGTAACCCAAGCTTGCCATAAACTCGGCTCGTAAGAGCCTGTATGGGTAAGTCTAATGTTTATTTGGATTTTTTTTTTTTTGTTCTCATGTTTAATGTTTATATATATATATATATATATCCGTTTGTACGTATTATATGTTACTGTAAAAAGATTTTAAAAAAAATAAATCAAAGGACTTGAATTATGTTGGAAAGTAAACAAGAAAAGTAACTAATGAAAATATTAAAAATATGTGAATGAAAAATGTGTAGAACTCAATAATATAAGTGTGATTTGGCTTGTAAGATTTGGGGTTATGGGTGAGATGTGAATTTAGTTTTTTAAATAGGCCCAAACCGTATCAATCTGTTGATTAGTCAAAATCCAAAAATTTTGTTAAAATATGAGATTTAAACACAATAATTGCAAGATGAGATACCCGGCCGTCCCATTGATGACCCTACAGGCATCGCGTGTACCAATTGCTTATAGTATATATATATGAACATACACACAAGTGATTCAATTAAAATATATGAAGCATTATTTCAATATATATATATTATTTTGTGCATTACACAAGTCACTGGCTAATATTAATATTATAACGTTTAACTAATAATTTTTAGTCTTAAAAAGTGAGAAATAAATTTAAATAAAAAATCTATGTTGATAATATTATTAAAATAAATTAAAATTTGTTATGATGTTAGTTATAGAATGTCGTGTTTACATTAGGGTATGTATGGTGTGAAATTTTTTTTAAGGTACACACTATAACTTATATTTTAAAAAAATGCTCTTCATTTTTTTTCTTAAATCATAATTTCATATTTTTTAAAAATCATTGTTCCCATTTTTATTTTATTTATTACATGTGAGCTGAGCCTCGCAATCGATTGGAGACCACTTTTCCTTATTCGCAGTAAGAACGGGAAATGGAGAGACAAGAAACAAAAACCACGTTGTTAAGACAAAAATAGATTGGCTTATGAAAAGACAACATTGCTATTGTTTCAAATCCTTTGGTTATCGTGGCTTGACCTCATCCATTCAATTCCTTTCCAATGAAAGTGGCCATTTTCGTGGAAAGTTCTACACATCTGGAGGCAGAATTTCTCCATAGAGAATATGAATCCATTCGGATCATATAATTTAATTTATGTAATATTTTTAGCCTCCGTTTGGGAAGTGGGTTGACTTTTTGACTTTTTGACTTTTTTGGCTATTTTAGCCTGGGCTTAAAAGTTTAGTTTGGGAAGGGCTTTTTGGCTTTTTGGCTTTTTTGACTTTTTTTGTGAGAGATGAGTGTAATGATTATGGCTTGGATGTGATGTTTTGTTTTTTGTGGCTAAAAAAGCCTATTTTATCTTTTGTGACTAAAATAGCCAAAAAGCCTGGCTTTTTGGCTTCCCAAACGGAGGCTTAGTAAATGACAAAGTACAATGCAACCAAGATATTTGGCCTAATAGTTATATAACACTTTTTATAGTATGAAATTTCAAGTTTAACTCTTATAGAGAGGAGTTTAATATCCTTTGTGGTGATTATTTATTTCTCTCCCATTATCTCCCCCATTATGGGGTTGTGGTGGTGATTTATTTGGTCGTTGGGCTTGGGTTTGATGGGCTAGTATATTAGTTGTGTTAGGTTTTATAGACTTTCTAATTATTGTGGACTAATAGTTTATTTGACAATATAAATATTCTCATATTTGTAATTACTTTCTTGTTGTTTGATAATAATAATAAAAAAAAGAAAAAAAAGAAGAGAAATTGCAATGCATGGTACTTGTGGGGGAAATTAAGATTATGATACAAGAGTGTATATCATATATACTTTAAAACTATAGAAGAAAAATGTATAATTTCAAACTTTCTGAGTCATAACTTAAAAAAAAAAAAAAAAAAAAAAAAAAAAAAAAAAAAATTCATAATCAAACACAAAAAAAATCATAACTAAAATTTCAAAATAATATCATAACTACAAAAGAAATTTGATCATAATTAAAGAAGAAAATAACGTAACTAACAATTAAAGAAGAAAATAGCATACTTAAAGGTGTATATGGTATGGAGGTGTCTCTAGTAATTGTGTCATTCTTTATTTTTGAATTACATAATAAATATGAATCAATATGTTTTAGATTAATGATTCATTCACATATTTTTTTCGGACTCTTATCGGTAAGAGTCTCATTCGAGGGGATTTGAGGGGAAAAAATTGTGAGAATGTAGCTGTTTTTTTTTTTCTAGATCATTAGTTTGGAGCAATACGTAAATAAGATTTACTGAATAATTACACAAATAGAATAAATGAAATTGGGAGCATTGACATACAAAATTCAGACAATTCATGAGTTAGAATTAGTCTTGCTGAGAATTGGCAATCGACTATCGCTATCAAGACTCTTCAAGTTGGACTAATAAACATTCATTCATGCATGCACCACCGGATTCCAAATTCAATTACAGTAGAATTTACCTCCGCACACATCAATAATATTGTTCCTCCAAATGACTGAGTCAGCTATTGTAACATCAATGAGAGGATCAACGCCAAATTGGATGTTTTTTACCAAAGTTTTATTTTTTAGACCAATTTTCCAAATTTAATGACGTGTAAAAAAGATAATTGGCTGATAATCAAATAATATATAAAAAAGAGTTGTCTTTAATAGACTTCCATATAATTGATTTTTAAAAATGAGTCTAATTTTTGAATTAGAATAACAGCACAAATAAAAGTCAATCTATCTTGTGAAGGAAGTAAATATACTATTCACCCAAAAAAAAAAAGGAAGTAAATATAGGCGCTGTTTGGGAAGATGAGAATCAGGCTATTATAGCCTAATTTTGAAAATCAGCCCAAAAGCCAACTTTTTTCTTGGTTTTCAAAAAAAAAAAAAAAAAAAAATAGCCTGCGCGCTGGACAGTGTAGGCGCAGCCTACACTGTCACAGCCGGAATGATTACATCAACAGATCAATTACCATTTTGCCCCTCAGACGGAAATTAAAAAATTATAATTGTAGGGATAAAATGGTCATTTTAATTACAAACATCTTTTCAACATATTTTTTAATACACCAACTCCAATAAAAATTTAACCCAACTTCCCAAACACAAAATTAAAATAGCCTACTAAAATAACCAAAAAGCCAAATAGCCTACTAAAATAGCCACTTCCCAAACGAGGCCATAGACGAAGTAGAACAAATCAAGAAGACATAAGAAAATTCTATTAGCATATACTACAAAAAATCTCAATATATATTATTTATACGGCTCAAATATAAATTTCATAACAAAAGTCAAATGTTCAGATATAAATTTCTAAATAAAAAGTTGTTGCTCATATATAAACTTTTGAACATAATGTATAAATGAGCAATTTATTTTTATTTATATATTAAAACAACACAAATAGTGTATACTAAAACTTTTTGTAACGTGCGAATAGAATTCCGTTGTTTGTGAAAAATATTTGGAATGATTTTTTTGATTTTTTACGAAAAAATGTACCCAAAAAAAATAGAGAAAAAAGAATTTTTGAATTTTTTTGTATAGTTATTAAACTTTAAATTTTTTTATTTTTTATTTTTTTATTTTGGCTATTATTGTATGTTACCAAAACAATCCCAAGGACAAATACAAAAGAGGGTACTAAACAAACAGAGTAGTCTTGCAAAATGAAGCAGCAAATCCATCTATACTATTATATATTTGAGCACATGATTTGGTACCTAATAGTCCATTTATACTATTATATATGTGAGCAGATTCTCCTTCTGCCAGGTGACAAATTTTTCTATCATAAAATAAAACAATATTATTCAAAGGCGTGACAAATTTTCCTATCCTAAAGTAAAACAATATTATTCAAAGGCGTGAGCAATAATTGAACCCATGATATTAATTTAAACAACATACATATTATGATATTAATTTCTTTATTTTTTATTTTTATGCTTACTTATCTGAATTGCACACGCACTACTTGTATCACCTGCTAGTATATATATAACTGTTTCAAAAGCAAGCTCTCTACGACCGACAAAAGCAAAAGTGGGGAGGGGACTGCCCCAAGCCAAGAAAACTGTTTAAAAGGTTTTTTTTTTTTTTTTTTCATTTTTTCCTTCTGTGAGGTAGGCATCTATACTATTCAATTGATCCAATTCTGGTTTGCATCCCATTTGCGTGACATCTTCGTGGGTTTGATTTGGTTTTGGTTGTATTGCATGATCTCTCTCTAATACTATCATTTTTTGGCTTTTGAAGTTGTATGCTTGATTAGCGTTTGGTATCATGAACAAGCTCTTTTCGGTTAAGTTTTGATGATTTTTTTCTAAAAAAAAAAAAAAAACTAGCTTGGTAAAAGAAAATAAATAAATTAAGAACTCATTATTTTCACTGATTAGTTTAATCAACTCGGAATACTTTTTCTTCGTGATTACCTAGAAATGTTTCACAATTGACAATTATATATGAATTTTGAATGCAGAAAAGCTTTTTTTCCAAGAGGCAAGCTAGCCATGGCTTCCTGGCAAGGAATGCAATTGAAACTACAACCCATCCTCATGATGCTAGTACTAGTACAAGTAGTAGTGGTGGTGATATTGTCATTCTCAGCAGCAACAAAAGCAGCACCACCAACAGAAGCAGATTTGAAGAATCATGGCTGCGTGAACCGTTGCGGGAATTTAAGCATCCCATACCCATTCGGCGTGAAAGAGAATTGTTATCTCAGCGAAGATTTCTTCATTAATTGCAGCGATTCCCAGCCATATTTACTGCATGGCAATCTCCATGTTACAAATATATCGCTCGACGAGGGTGAGTTAGGCATCATGAATGACATATCTCATGATTGTTATGACCTGTCAGGTACACCATTACAGAGCAACTTTTATCCATGGCTCTTCACGGCCAATTTCTCCATATCTAGTACCAAGAACAAGTTCACTACTATTGGTTGTGACACATATGGGTATCTCCGAATTTTTGAAAACAACAGTGTCGCTTTTGCAACTGGGTGTGTGTCAAGTTGTATGAACATGTCCTACGTTCCTGATGATGGATCTTGCTCTGGAATTGGTTGCTGCCAGACCTCTGTCCCAAAACAACTCAGCTATATCGTAGTTAATGCGGGTAGCTACAACAATCATACAGATGTATCGGACTTCAATCCCTGCAGCTATGCCTTTGTTGTTGAAGAAGCTGCGTTTAATTTCTCCAAAACTTATATCCAAAATTTTACGGAAGACATGGTGCCGTTGGTGCTTGATTGGGGAATATGGGATAATGAGACATGCGATGAAGCTAAGAGAAATTTGACTAGTTATGCATGTGGAGATCATAGTGATTGTTATAAGGCAGAAATTGGTCATGGGTATCTCTGCAAGTGTTCCAAGGGTTACAAAGGGAACGCGTACCTCTCAGATGGTTGCAAAGGTTAGTAGTATCCATTTAGCTAGCTTCATATTCATCATGTTCGGATTCAATTGCTTTTGATTCTATATATATTGCTTTTGTGATGCTTTAATTTCATTATTGAGCCCTCCCTCCTCTGTTTTGATTGTTTGCAGACATAGATGAGTGTGCAGATCCAAATCTCAACCAGTGTGTAGAGAAAAGCAAATGCTTAAACATGCCTGGGAATTATACGTGCTCTTGCCCCAATAGATATCACGGTGATGGCAGAATAGATGGAACACGTTGCACTGTTGGTCCAGTTTTTGTGCTTCAGATTGTGATTGGTAATGCCATATATGTCAAAAGTAAAATAAATAAAGTACAACACCTAATTCATATAATTAATGAATTTGGAATAATTTACTTGCAACCTACATCCCCAATTGGATCCAGATCCTTTTATACTTAAGTAACTTGAAACAAGATCAGAATTACTAATTCAATAATAATATACAAACTAATTAATCTTATAAATTTATTTAATACATGAAAATTAGTAGCATGTAACATTTATCTAAGTGATACTCCAACCAACAAAAATTGGCAACACAAAGTAAATAAGTCATTTTTTGTCACTGAACTACTTAAAAAAGGTAAGTCAACATGTTTTATTGTAGAGTTTCCCGTTACATGATTGGTTTAGAGTATCACATAGGTAACGGCTTTGGTTGGTAGCTCAAAAATTAGTGGCCCTAATGGCCCTAATTTCCATATAAAGTAAAAAAAAAAAACAACAAAGTAAAAAAAAAAAAGAAAAAAAAAAACAGACTTACCCAAAAAGGAAATTAGGGCCATTAGGGCCACTGTTTTTAGGGCCACAAAACATTTTTCCATAGGTAAAGTCACATTATACTCCACAATTACTTAATAATTACCAAAGAATTTTGATCGAGAGATAAATATTAAGGCAAATTATTGGGTTAAATCAGTTTGAAACACACAATTTTAGTGTGTTAAAAAAAATTAATTATCAATATTTCAAAATAATTTTAATATTATATATATCACTACAATAAAACCAGTAGAACTCACAAAAAAATATAAAATGAAAATGATGATAAATACTAATAATAAATGAATCGAAAAAAATACTAATAATAAAAAAAAATATTTTCGTATATTTATATGGGGTCCATGTATGCCTATATTTTAGTTAATGATGTATTGAGTTAGTTGTGTAAAGGGCACATATCTTCTTAGAGGGAGAAAATTTTAAACATTTTTAATATCTTAGACTAAGAATTAATTATTATTATTTTAGAATAAAGCTTGAGAGCTCGAAAATTTGCCCCCCCTAATCTCCCTAATGCCCAAAACGACGTCGTTTTGGGCATTAGGTTTTTTTTTTTTCTTTTTTTTCTGTCATTTTCCACCATTTTCGAGCTAAAAACCCAGGTGAAAGAGGGAGAGGGAGAGAGAGAGAGAGAGAGAGGGAGAACGGAGAGGAGAAGAGCGAAGAGGAGAGAGGGAAAGAGAGGGAGAGAAGAGAGAAGAGGGAATGGAGACACACACACAAATGGCCCCTGCATTCCGGCCGAGCGTCCGATCGTCGCAGCTCCGCCGATCGTCGGTCCGCCGTCTGCCTTCGCCGCCGCCGTCTGCCTCTACTTTTGCTTCTTCCCTTCTTCTTCTTCCTTTCTTCCCTTCTTCTTCTTCTTCCCGTCTGCTTCTTCTTTCTGATTGAACCAAAAAAAAAAAATTCAAAAACGCCGAAACGGCGTCGTTTTGGTTTCGGGGATTAGGGGAGTCTTGGTTTCGAGCTACGTAGCACGGTTCATTTTTTTATTGGGGGAAGGGACACAAATTTGTACGATTTGTTAGTTTACATGATATTGACTGGAAAATTATATACTAAGTCAATTTTATAGACCTACTTTTTAGAATTAATGATATGTATAATATATGATTAGTTAATGATTAGGAAAAATATAAGATAAATGACTTAACTATTCTAATAAATTATCACATCATTAAGTTTAAAAAGTAAGTCTAATTTTTTAACTTGAATGGTATTATTCATATTTTTTTTTTTACTAATAATTGTGAGTTGTGTATTCATGCTATTTTCTACTCCAATAATGAGTTTTTACTAATAATTGTGAGCTGTGTATTGGTGCTATTTTCTATTCCAATAAAGTTGTATCTGACGTGTTTATTTATTTATTTATATTTTAACGTAAAAAATATGAGACTTTGACATAGTGAGCCACATAAATGTTTTTTCTAAAGTATCTCCTCCCTGTTAGTACTTCAATTAGACCTATCCGGTTTATTTTTTGGGCATGTAACGAGGCTCATTAAGACGGTCTAAATCATTTATGTTTTAAATTTATTTGCTTAAATCATCTATGAAAAAGACAAATTCTGATTCATGCCATAGCTATACATTTTTTTGCAATATTTCCTACCACATATTCATAATGCGAATACTTTCATATTATCACATGGTATGGGGCTTATTTCCATTATTAATAAGCAGTAATAAATGTTGTAAAAAAAATGTAGCAGTAATTTTGTAAATATTATATTCATCAAAGAATCATAATTGTCAAATAATGCATTTTGCAGAGGATGACACGAACTAGTAAACCAGCCAAGTTAACCTTTAAAATAAAAAGAGTAAAGACACAACAAAAAGATACAACAAAACATTATTTTGCATTTTGATCCTCCCAAACTTGTTGTCTTTATTGAAAGAGATGTGTAAAGCACCTGATAGTAATAATGCATCTTCTTTTTTTCTTTTTTTTTTCTCTTTTAATTATTTATTCTCGATTCACCCGTCAAACCAATCGTCTAATACTTATAAATATATTGTTGTATTTTGAATTATGTAGGTTTGATCTCTGGAATTGTAGTATTGCTTTTAATTACTGCTCCTTGGTGGCTATGCAAAGTACAAAAAAAACGAAACAAGAAGAAGCAAAAAGAAAAATTCTTCAAACGGAATGGTGGGTTATTATTGAAAGAAAAGTTGTCTTCATCTTCATGTGATGGTAGTGTTGAGAAAACTAAATTGTTCAGTTCGAAGGAGTTAGAGAAGGCCACTGATCATTATAATAAGGACCGTATCCTTGGGCGAGGAGGCCAAGGTACTGTTTACAAAGGGATGTTGTCAGATGGAAGCATCGTAGCTATTAAAAAATCTAACATAGTTGATGAAGGAAATGTTGGACAATTTATTAATGAGGTTGTCATTCTTTCACAAATCAACCATAGGAATGTAGTTAAGCTCTTGGGGTGTTGTCTGGAGACCGAAGTTCCCCTTGTAGTTTATGAGCTCATCTCAAATGGAACGCTTTTTGAACATATTCATGATGCAAATGAGGATTTTCCATTACCCTGGGACATGCGCTTGCGGATTGCCACAGAAATAGCAGGAGCTCTTTCCTACTTACATTCTGCTGCATCTGTGCCCATCTATCATCGAGATATTAAGTCAACAAACATACTCTTAGATGATAAATATAGGGCAAAAGTTTCAGACTTTGGATCATCAAGATCAGTTGCAATTGATCAAACACACTTTACAACACAAGTACAAGGCACTTTTGGTTACCTTGACCCAGAATACTTCCAATCAAGCCAATTTACTGAAAAAAGTGATGTTTATAGCTTGGGAGTTGTTATTGTTGAGCTTTTAACAGGGCAAAAAGCAATCTCTTCTAACAGATCCCAAGAAAGCAGGAGCTTAGCTACATTTTTTATCCAATCAATGGAGGATAATCATTTGCATGAGATTATTGATCAAAAAATTATCAAGGAGGATTGGAGAGAAGAGATCGTTGCTGTTGCTCACCTTGCAAAAAGATGCCTGAACTTGAATGGGAAAAAGAGGCCTACAATGAAAGATGTAGCAGTTGAATTGGAAGGAATTAGAATGTTGAGAGGAAATACTGTGACTCAACAAAATTATGAAGTATTTGATTACAATAGAACTGATCTCAACGAGGCTTGGGATGCTACTTCAACCTCAACAGGGGCTTGTTTTGACATCACCGCAGCTTCATCATCTGATGTCAAACCACTATTGCTCAATGAACCATGAGATATACATTGTCGCCCCATGGTAGATATTTCATTAGAGAAGGAGACTACCTTAGCTTCCTTTCTATATATAGCTTTATCCTTCAAATGTTTCTTGAAATAATTCTAGGACTAGGATGATTCCTTTGATAGTTCAAAGGTGGGAAAATCATGTAAAATTAAATTATTTATGTCAGTAGCATTGAATAATTTATGCTGTAGAATTGAATAACGGATATGCAAAAATAGGTACTGGTGATTTTCAAATTGATAAGAGAGAGTCGTTATTATCATGTAATTTTAATGAATCTCATTTTAAATTTCAAAGCTATTACTGTTGCATTATTATAAATAAAAAAATATATATTTTTGTTTGTATAGTATTTTTCTTTATTTAATATTTGATGTAACTCGCTGATAATTATTTATACAATTGATTGTAGGTAAATTTCATTAATATTTATTTATTGTGAATATGTCACATCACTACAAGAAAATACGCTTTTGGCGACTAAATTTTTAGTCGCCCAAAAGTCTCTTTTTAGTCGCCAAATGTCGAATTTTCGGTTTTCCCGACTAAAAATTTTGGTCGCCGGTGTTGTCGCCTATACTTCGTCGCGCATACCTTTGGCGACTAAAAAACTGTTGGTCGCCAATAGATAGGGCTTCAGCAACTAAACTTTTAGTCGCCATTGCTCAATTCCATTTTTGGAAATTATACCTTTGGCGACTAAAGTTTTAGTCGCCAATAGTTAATTTTTTTTTTTATTATTTATACCTTTGGCGACCAATAACTTTAGTCGCCAAAAGTATATGAAAAAAAAAATTTTTTGAACCTGTTTGCTCCCAGCTGGGTTTCGAACCCACGACCTACCACTACCGCACGCCACACCCTTTGCACAACACTCCCTCCACTATGCCAGCACATCATCACATGAACATAGATGCAATATATATTATTTATATAGTATATTAACCGCAATTAATACAAAATAATATTTATAAATATAATTTTTTTAATTCAATATAATTTATGTCAAAAATAATTTATTTACTAAAAAAAAAATTCGGCGACTTTCAGCGACTAAAACCCTTATTTAGTCGCTAATTGTATTATTTTGGGCTACTAATTTATTTATTTGTCGCAAAAAAAGAAGTTCTCAATTTAAAATCAGCGCTTTTGGCGACTAAACAGAAATTTCGTCGCCAAAAGCCTTACTTTGGGCGACTAAAATGGATTTTGGTCGGCAAAACCCCCCACTTTCAGCGACTAAATTGTTGTTAGTCGCCAAAACTACTATAATCAGCGACTAAAGCTGTATTTAGTCGCCAAAACCATACCTTTTCGCTACTAAATGATTTTAGTCGCTAAAAACCGTGACATTTGGCTACTAAACAAACTTTAGTCGCTGAAAACCCTATATTAGGCGACCAAACTTCCTTTTAGTCGCTAAAAACCACACCTTCGGCGACTAAACTCTTTTAGTCGCTGAAAACCTGCTTTTCGGCGACAAATTGAAATTTAGTCGCCATTTCATGCACTTTTAGCGACGAAATTTCATTTTTTTGGTCGCCAAAAGTGTTTTTTGTTGTAGTGCATTAAATAATAAATAAAATACTATATATATATTGATGAAAATGGATTTCTAATAAGAAGTCCTATGAAAGCTCCAAAATCTCTCATTCCACAATTGCAATTTTTTTATAATTTGAAAAATATTTAAAAATAATACTATTGGCTTACAAAGTAATTATAGATTAAAGAAAACCACACACACACAATCACCTAAAATTTTGAATTACAAATTTCTAAAATCTCTCTCCAAATAATTCTCTCTTTCATAAATCTCATCTCATAACAAAATAATTATATATTAAAAAAAAGAAACACAAATCTCATCTCATAATAAGATAATTATAGATTTAAAAAAAAAAAGTTATAGATTAAAAAGAAAAAAAAAAAAAGCAACCACGATTGTTAATTTTTGTAATTTTACAAATAATACTATTAACAAAGAAACTATAGATTTGAAAATTAAAAAAAAAACACAATTAACTGAAATTTTGAATTACAAGTTATTAAACTCACTTTCTAATATTTAACTCTTTCTTTTTTTTTCTTTTTTTTTTTTCCGGTTCAACCACCCGGTATCCGACCCACTGGCCGACTAATCCGGATTCGGGGAGCAGTTCTGGATTTATAGGCTCAAGTCCCCCTCCCAATTGGCGTTGCGGGGAATCGAACCATAGTCCGTCCTTCCAAGCCGAGCTCCAATCACCACTCGGCCAACAACCAATTGGTTAATATTTAACTCTTTCATAAATCTCATCTCATGACAAAATAATTATTCATTAAAAAAATAAAAAAGCATTATACATTAAAAAGAAAAAAAACACAACCACCTAAAATTTTGAACAACAATGATTCATCCCCCCTTTTCCCCCCACCCCCTTTGACCCCCTCTCTCTCTCATTGGTTACATTTTCTTTTTCTTTTTCTTTTTTTTCCTGCTCCTCCAATCACCCCCCGCCACGTGGCAAAGGGGGGGTGAGGGGGTGACCCCCAAAAAGGGGGTCCCAAGCATTATTTAATTTTGAATTACAAGTTTGTGAAATCTGTTTCTTAATATTTTTCTCTTTCTTAAATCTTTGCTCCTAATATTTCTTTCTTTCGCCCTAATCATCTTCGTCTTATAAAATAACCTAAAAACCTTATCACCTCTACTCATCACTCTCACAATATCCATCCATACACACATGCTACGTACTGCCTTTATTCTTTTCTAGGATTGTCTCTCCCTCTTAGCCATCATCAGGTATATATATATATTTGAGTGTGTGTATATTGTGTGTTGGATTGTTTGTCTCTTCCAACGTCCCACTACAAGAAAAGTGGGTTTATGAGACGGAACTATTTGCGACGGCACACTTGCTGTCTCAAAAAGTTACTTTTTGCGACCGCAAAAAATGCCGTCTCAAAAAAACAGAGTATTTGTAACGGCACCATTTGCCGTCTCAAAAAAGCAGAGCATTTGCGACGGCACAATTTGCCGTCTCAAAAAATGAGAGTATTTGCGACGGTATTTTCTGCCGTCGCAAATACTCTCATTTTTTGAGACGGCAAATTGTGCCGTCGCAAATGCTCTGCTTTTTTGAGACGGCAAATGGTGCCGTCGCAAATACTCTGCTTTTTTGATACGGCATTTTCTGCCGTCACAAAAAGTGACTTTCGTGTTTTTTTTTTAGTAAATATTTTTAAAATTTTAAATATTTTTTTTTGGATACACCTTAATTAGATGTATCTTAAAAGAAAATTTATAAAAAACTTTTTTTTTTAAATTAATAAATACATAAAAATACAAAAAAAATATATTGAATTATTATATTTTTTGGTATTTAGTGAATTTTTAAAAGATTTTTTTTACAATTTTTTTAATTTTTAGGTGTATTTATGTTAGGTGTGTCTAAAAATTAAAAAAAAATACTTAAAATATTAAAAAAATTCAGTAAAAACAATATAACACGGAAAACAAGAAAGTATAATTTTCTCAAAAGAGTTTTTGGAAAACTCTAACCTAGCATAGTGATTGTGGTTTTGAGACAGATTCATATATATACAGTCACAAAATGGTTTGAATAAATTCAACAGTATTTTTCTGTCGCAAAAAAAATTTAAAAAAACAATGTCATCTTACTCTTTTGATATAACATTTCTTTTTTCATTCATTTTTTTCATCTTCGTGTCTCTCTGTCTCTATTTCTCTCTTTTCTCTTTATCTCTTTCACTCATCACTCTTCTTTCTCTGTCTGTCTGTTTCTCTCTCTCATTTTCTCTCTGTGTCTCTTGCCTATCTCTCTTCTCTTTATCTCTCTCATCTGTTGTCACGACCCAAACCCGCCCCTATGGGTTTAGCACCATAACCGGCCAGTAATCCGAGATTACCGAAGGCCTGCTTAACAATAGAACAGTAAAACAGAGTACAGGGGCATGGCGGAAGCCAATACAATAAATAAACAATGTCCAATGAGTTGTGACAGTCTGTATGCAAAAAGACTTTTCATACATATGCCTATATACAGTACAGACAGTATCCACAATATTTATAATCATACAAAACAGGGCCAAATCCCCATTAGACAGTACAGTAATAGTCAGTCTATACAGTAGTGCATAACAGGTATAGAGACAGACGGGGAATTAAAACACCCCTAAGCTATAGCTTGACGGCTCGGAACCTCGCAGTGAGGCACAGTGGTTGGCTGGACAAAACTGAGAGTCTACCCCGACGCTCCTAGCTCCGGTCTGGTGTCTCTTCACCTACATATATATATATAAAGAGTGAGCTAAAGCCCAGTGAATAACACAATGCATAAAAGGGTTAAGAATGAATGTCTTTACAGTAATGAAAACAGTTCATTAAACAGTATTTCAGTCTTTTAATCAGAACAGTTATTCAGTCATATGTGGTACATCCATTAGCATAGCAGTACAGTAAACAGTAGGTCTTAAAAGACCGAACAGTCAGTGATGGCCATCAATCAGCAAACAGTAGTGGTTCCAACGTGGGAACCGACAGAGATCTCTGTAACAATAACAATAACAGTAAATAGTAGGTGCTAAAGATGCCACAGTACAGTTTAGAATATAGGACATACATTCATTCAGTAAACAGTAAACAGTTCAGAAAACAATACAGCTCAGTTGTTCAGAAGATAATCATTTTGAACATATCTTTACACAATTGTTACTCATAGAGTTCTGGGTTACAGTAGGCTAAAGCGTCTCCTCGAAATGCCAACCCTAGACAGTACAGAGCTAAGTTACACAGTTGGGAAAGATAATAATTTAATCCCTAATTTGCCTCGGTGTATTCTACATCTATATCCTCATTAAGATGTCTTAAACTAGGCCTAAGAATCGCTAAGATGGAAAGAGGATGTAAAGATGCACTTAGAAAACATTTTCAGAACTTTCAGTGAAATAGAGTCCCGCTCGAGCGCAGGTTTCCCCGCTTGAGCGGACATGCAGACAACGATTCACGCTCGAGCGTGACTTCCCACGCTCGAGCGGATATGCAAACAGTCAAAAGTGCTGGATGCTCAAAAATCACGCTCGATTGGGCGCTCGATAGCCGCTCGAGCGCAAGACACAAGGCCCCGCTCGAGCCCCAATCACCCAGCTCGAGCGGACTGCAAAACAGTGCAAAGTACTGGATGCTCGAATTCCCCCGCTCGAGCGTCACTTCCCCCGCTCGAGCGGGAGTCCAAAATCTGGAATTTCCAGATTTGAACTTCCAAGCTCAAAACAAGTTTAAATGCTTCAAATTCGATCCTCTTGGGCTAATTTTCTGGAAAACACTTTAAAACTCATAAAACAACAAGATTCAAAGCTCAATTTGAGAAATCAAAGCCCAAAGGTAGTTCAATTAAACTTAATTTCAAACCAAATTTCATGAACATGTTATAAACATGACATGCATGAACTTTAAACAATTTTCAAGCTTCAATGCTAGCTCAAATGAGCCTATTCTTTTCAAAACAAGATGAAATCATGGTCCATCACATAAATATGAACATGCATGCAAGATTCCCATAAAATCAAACCTCAAAACTCTTCAATATACACATGCATGCAACAATTAAGCTTTATATCAACACTATTAAACTAATTCATGCCTTAACTCTACAATTTGACTTGAATCATGCAAGAACAATCTTAAATACAACAATGAGAGGTTCAATTACCTTACGTAGGTCTTGTAATTCAAGTGTAGAAGCTTAAATTTGAGATCTATACTTCAATCCTCTCAATTTCCAAGCAAGATCAAGCAAAATGAGATGAAGACACTCTCACTCCCTATCCTCTCTCTCTAGTTCGGTGGTGAGCTCAAAATGGTTGAAGAAAATGTTAGTCTAAGTGTATACAAGGCTCCTATAGATGTTAGATAGTGGCCCACTCAAAATGGCAATTCCGTAAATAAGACAACTTGTTTGAATTAGCTTATTTTAATCTAATTTAATCATACCAAATCAAATTTCAGATAAATACACCATAAAATCACATAAATTATGATGATCACAAAACACTAATCGATTTCGGGTTCGGCCGCCGATAAGGCCTTCAATTAACAGTTTAAACATAAAAATACAAACAGATAGTTAGACGACAAACAGATAGATATGCAATTAATTAGATATACTCAGTCAATTCAGTTCCAGATTCCAGTCAGTCAGTTCAGTATTTCAGTTGATTCATTACTTATCATAATCAGTCTCAGTTTATCAACATTCGGTAGGAAATCGGTAATCAGTGGTGAGGGTTATTATATCTGTTTTCTCTCTCTGTCTCTCTCGCTCATCTCTCTTCTCTCTATCTCTCTAATTTCTTCTCTCTCTCTCTCTCTCTCTTATTTTTCTATCTCTCTCGCCAATTTCTCTTCTCTCTCTGTCTCTCTGTTTTTCTGTGTCTCTTTCTCTCACTCATCTCTTTTCGCTCTATTTCTCTCTCTTTTTGTCTATCTCTCGCTCATCTCTTGTTTCTCTCTCTTTTTCTATCTCTCCCTCTCTCTCTCTCTTTCTCTCTCTATCTCTTTTTCTGTCTATCTCTCTCTCCCTGTCTCTTTCTCACTCTTCTCTCTCTTTCTCTCTCTCTGTCTACTTGTCTATTTGTCTATTTCTCCCTCACTATGTTCGCCTTGCTCACTTTCTTACTCTTATCTTCTCTATTTATCGAGCTCCTTCTCGATTTATTGATCCACTATAAACGACATCGTCTTACTCTTTTGAACATTTCTCTTTTCACCCATTTTTTCATCTTCCTATCTCTCTGGCTCTGTCTCTCTTCTCTTTCTCTCTCTTACTCATCACTCTTCTCTTTCTGTCTGTCTCTCCATTTCTTTATGCGTCTATGTCTCTCTTCTCTCTATCTTTCTCACTCATCACTCTTCTCTGTCTGTCCGTCTCTCTCTCTTTCTCTTTGTGTCTCTGTTTCTATTTTCTTTCTCATTCTCACTCATCACTCTTCTCTGTCTGTCTGTCTGTCTCTTTCTTTTTCTCTGTGTCTCTCGTCCATCTCTCTTCTCTCTATCTCTTTCATATATCTTCTCTCTATGTCTCTCTTCTCCCTCTCTTCTTTTTTTCTCTCTCGTTCTCTCGCTCATTTCTTTATGTCTCTCTCTCGTTTATCTCTTTTCGCTATTTTTTTTTCTCTCTCTCTCTATCTCTCTCTCTCTTTCTTTGTCTATATCTTTTCACCCATTTTTTCATCTTCTTCTCTCTCTTTTCTTTCTCTCTCTCATTTATCACTCTTCTCTCTCTGTCTGTCTATTTGTCTCTCTCTCTCTCTGTGTGTGTCTTATTCATCTATCTCTTCTCTCATCTATTTTCTCTCTTTGTCTCTTTCGCTCATCTCTCTTCTCTTTATCTCTCTCACCCATCTCTCTTCTCTTTATCTCTCTCATCTCTCTCTCGCTTATCTCTCTGTCTCTCTCGTTCATCTCTTTTCTCTCTATGTCTCTCTCGCTCATCTCTCTTCTCTCTATCTCTCTCTCTCGTTCATCTCTCTTCTCTTTCTATCTCTTTTTCTGTCTTTCACTCTATATCTCTTTCTCTTTCTCTCTCTCTCCCCCACTGTGTTCGCATTGCTCACTCTCTTCTTTCCGTCTACTCTATTTACTGAGCTCCCTCTTGATTTATCGATCCACTACAAGAAAATGCACTTTTAGCGACCACTTTGTCTCTCTCTCGTTCACCACTCTGTCTCTGTTTCTCTCTCTCTCTCTCTCTCTCTCACTCATCTCTCTCTCTCTCACTACCCATCTTCTCTACCACCTTCACCACTACTGCATACGCCATTTCACTACCACCACTACTACCACGGTCGCCATTTCACCTCTACGACTACCATTACTACTACCATCGGCACCACTTCACTACCACCACTACCACTATTGCCACTACTACTACTACCATTACTTCTCTTTCACCCCTGCCACTCCATCTACTCTACCACTACCACAACTTCACTACTAATCTCCTTCGCCACCACCACCACCACCACCACCACCACCACCATCATCGCTTGTCCACTACCTTTACCACTATTGCCGCTTCCTCTCCTACCACAAAATATTACCTCTCTTCTCTCTCTCACTCATCACTCTTCTCTGTCTGTCAGTCTTTGTGTTTGTCTTTGTCTATGTCTCTACCTCTTTCTCTTTCTCTCTTTGTCTCTCGCTCATCTCTCTATCTCTATCTCTATCATCTCTCTTTTTCTTTCTCGATTTTTCTATATGTCTCTCTCTCTCTCTCTTTATATCTCTTTCTCTCTTTGTCTCTCTCTCTCTCTCTCACTTATCACTCTTCTCTCTCTCACTTTCTCTCTATGTGTCTGTCTATCTATTTGTCTCTCTTCCCCATTGTGTTCACCTTGCTCACTCTCTCCCTCATCTCTTCTCTATTTACCGAGCTCTCTACTACAAGAAAATACACTTTTCGCGACCACTTTGTCTCTTTCTCGATCATCACTTTGTCTCTGTCTGTCTGTCTCTCTCTCTTTCTCTCTCTCTCTCTATCTGTCTCTCACTTATCTCTCTCTCACCACCCATCTTCTCTACCACATTCACCACTATTATCAAATTAATTTTATTAATTTCATTGACCACAAAAAATTAATTTTATTTTAATGGAAAATATTATCCCTACTTCTATCAAATTAAAGAAAAAAAAATTTATTCAATAAAATAAATATGAAACAAATAAATTTTCAACCTTACTAAATGAAAAAAAAATATCAACTATAAAAAAAATTATTTTAATAAAAAATATTTTTTTTTGACTACGACATCCTTCGTTGCGAAAAAAAATCATTTTATTATTTAAATATTCATTTGTAATGAAAAAAAAAAATCAAAAAAATTTCCGTTCCCCCCCTCCCCTTTTTCCATTCCCGCTCGGGTTTTCCCCACCCCAAACCCTAAATCCCCAATCTCAAAAATCCCTAATCTCTTCCCCCCTTTTTCCATTCCCGCTCGGGTTTGCCCCCACCCCAAACCCAAACCCAAACCCAAAACCCCCAATCTCAAAATCCCTAATCTCTCTCTCTCTCTCTCTCTCTCTCTCTCTCCCCGTCTCAATTTGTTTCAGATGCTGATTCAGATGATTCACGGTCGAGGAGGAAGAGGAAGAGCAAGAGTTCTAGGCGTAGAAGTAGGAAATTAGAATCAGTCGGTGATAGTGAATCGGATGAGTTGATTCAGGGTGCTGATGCTTGATCTTCATGTATGTTCACTGCTTTCCTTTCATTGTTTATTTCTTTTCTTCACACCTTATCACTGCAAATATATATATATACAAACCTGTATTTGCATATTTGCCCAATATATCAGCTTTATTTTATCATCAATAGAATATTTTCAAGAATTACGTTTTTCTTCACCAGGTGTGTGTTTTTGTTTTTAATTAATTTAAATTTTTTTTTTCAGATTTGGTATATTATATATGCAAATCAAGACAAAAGTACCCAGAAATTAAAATCAAGTTACATGTTTGTGCATTTAGGGTGTGTTTGGACATCCCATTGGACTTGAATGTTTACATACTTAGTTATATTTCAGCTTAGAAAAGCAGCAGTGTTATAGTGGACAAGTGATATAGTGTCATTTGGGAAGTCATTTGCTTAACTAGACGGTGTATATTGAAAATCAACTGAGGTAATTGTATAAGGGCAGTTTGGGAATGGTAAAATGGGCAACAGTGTTCTCGCCAACTTGGGCACTCGCATTATATAATAGAATAGATAAACTCATTAATTATGCAATGTCAGTTTATGATGTTAAAAGCTATGAATGGTGCAGTGATATTATTAAATTTCTTAGGTTATCCAAACAACTTATTTTGTAACATGGGAAAAGGAAAAGGGAAGGGAAATTTGAATTAAGCTTCTTTTTTTTATTTTTTTTTTCCCCTCCACATTTTCTTTCCTTTTTTATTTTTTCTCCACAAACACAGCCTAAAGAATTCTTTGTGATAAGCATATGGTTGTTAATTGTTAAGGTAAGCCAATTAACTAGAAAGCTTATAAACTGTTAGAAATGGGCCAGTAATGTGTATGAAGCTGTCACAATGATGATATTAATTTGATTTGTTTTTTAGAATGACTCATCATGTTGTTCCCAAATTCATTAGTATTCGGATGTGTGGTGTAGGCATGCATAGAATGTGGTTTCTTTTACCTCATAAACTATGGGGTAGAGCAAGAACTGCTTAACCAAGTGTTTGATGAGAGCAAAAGATTCTTCTCACTCCCCCTTGAAGAGAAGATGAAATTGCTTCACAAAGAAAATAGAGGTTATATGCCACTGTATGCCGAGAATCTCAACCCTTCTTCAAGTTCTAAATGTTTTACTGTTCTCTCACTTTTAACAAATTTCGTGATGCTTTCAAATTGTATATAAAGTGGGAAATGTGCCGATGTAAGCTGAAATTTTCAGATTATAAAAAAAAAAATTCAGAAAAGTGTGTCAGTATAGTATCGAGATTGAATATGCTGAAAATTTGAATGAATGCTCTCAAATTTTGGTGGAAGCATAAATTGACAAATAATGGCAAGTTTGGCAATGATTTTACAAAGATTTTGTGATTCAGTCTAAACAGGATGTGGTCCTAAAGATACTTTTTTCCAATTCATGAATTTAAAGCCAGGGTTGAAACTCATTGATTGATGGTATGATTGATATTAGATGGAGAAACTCTAATCGGTTCTTTTCTCATTAATACATATTTCATTGGTGTAATGGAGAAAAGAACTTAGGGTTGACTATCTTCTACTGATTGGAGTACAGGTGACTCAAAAGAGAGTTTCTATATTGGTCCCCTGGAAAGCATTTCAAGTCATAGTAATCTGAATCAATGGCCTTCAGAAGGTACTTTAACAATTTCGTGTGCTTTCATTTGTTTATGTTCTCTTAATGTGTCCTCATATAACAATTTCATTTCTCCTGCATTTTGTGATCTGTCATTTAGCATACATTTTGTACAATGGGTACATGATTCCTAAGGTAAAAACATTATTTCTTGTGTTGTCTGGCTAGGAAATTCCAGAAGTTCTGCCATCTTGGAGACCTACTATTGAATCTTACTATGAAAGAGTCCTGTAAGTTTTCCCCATTGTTTATTCCTGTGTCACACTCTGAAAAGAGAGTAGAAAGTTATCAAAAATCATAGTAGATCTATTCACTTAAACTGTGTCTGCCTAGTAAGTTCATTTCCTTCAATCAACGTTAATTTCTTCATACAAAATCAGAAGCTTTGCTCATGTTAATTGTATGACTTTCTTAAGCATTTACATGATTTTGAAAAACTTCTATCTTTTTAACTAATTTTTGGGGCCTGAGATGTGATACTTAATGCTTGGAATAGTTTAGATGGCTTTTATATAAAGATGCCTTAGTAAAAAGTGGTGCAGCAGTTTTGATTGATCAAATTGCTCATAATTCCTTATGTTGATAAGAACAAGGGTGTGTGTGACTTTTGGCTGGTGTTGATTTTTGCTGCCTCAAGACTACTGGAAAAAAGTTGATCTCTTTAATTGCTCTGGCTTTAAACTTGGATGAAGACTTCTTTGAGAAAGTTGGGGCTTTCAATCCACCAATGCCATTTCTTCGTCTTCTACACTATCCTGGTTGAATCAAAATTTGGCTTTATCTACTTTGTCTGTATAGTCTTTCTTTTCATTATCTGGGTTCATACATGGACGGATTCAGGAATCTGTATGATGTGTGGTTTATGAAAGGAGCATAGCATTCTGTTTGTATGTCTTACTGTCAGTAAAATTGCAACACTTTGCGATAGCATGATGAAATCCAGAAAATTAAGGATGCATATGAAAATGTAATTGGAAATTGACTAGATAAAAAATACTATTTTCTCAATGTCTCTCCGTGCACTTTATCTGAAACATTATGCTTTAATTTGACAGTCGTGGATTGGATTGAAGCTGTTTTTAAGAAAATGATTATTGATTTGTAGGAACTAAAAAGAATGACTATTTAACCAAAGCTCTTTTGCCTCTCAATCTTGATTTTAGGTGAATTGGGGCTTTCTAATGAAGAAATTTTTGGTGCTTCTGCTCATTCAGACTATGGAATGATAACCCTTCTAGCAACAGATGGTGTTGGTGGACTTCAGGCATGTTTGGTCGATATTAATTGTGATCTTCAGCTGTAAATTCATTGAATATAATATCTTCCATCATTTTAGTTAGCTAGCTTTTATGTGTTAACAGGTTTAAAATAACATTTTTGTAATGACCAATAATATGGGTCCCAAAGTAAATGGCTCATCCTGTCTAGACCTCAATTTTATTTATGAAAGTGAGAATTTAAATGCAATTTTTTTTATTATTTTAGTAATGAAATTTAGTTTATGTTATTTTGAATTATGAACAAAATCATGTATTTAAACATTATATATGTATTATGGAACATTATGTAGTGGGATAATTTTGTTGATATGTAATTATATGAATGGAAAAATATTTTATTATGAAGAAATTGTTATTTTTATATTATTATGGAGAAATTTTAATATTTTTAATATTTTTATCGTAGGATTTTTTTTTCTTTTTTGCGACGGCATTACGTCGTCGCAAAAAATAGAAAATTTTAATATTTTTATTAATTTTGTTATAGGTTTTATTTTTTGCGACGGCATTATACTGTCGTAAAAAATAGAAATTTTATTATTTAAAATAGAAATTTTATTATTTTTTAATACTTTTTGCGACGGCATTATACTGTCGCAAAAAAAGTATTTTTGCCGTTGCAAAAAAAGATTATTAGGGACGGTATTTTTTGCCGTCTCAAATAACATTTTTAGCGACGAAAATAGAGTCGTCGCAAAAAAGTCCAGAAAATTCAAACGTTATTAGCCACTGCACAGTGTTGTCGCAAAAAGGCAAAAATGCCGTCACAAAACATTAGCGACGGCACTGTTCCGTCGCAAAAACTCTTTTGCGACCCCTGCATTTGCGACCCCCTCTTGCCGTCGCAAAAAGTCATTTTGCCGTCGCAAAAAGTATTAGCGACGGCATTAGCGCAAAAAGTCAATTTTTTTGTAGTGTCCACTCTGTGTAACATCTACATTTTTTTGTTCACTACCATCTTATATATATTTTTTACTGGTCAACAATTTTTATTTTTGTAAATGCTTAATATGCAATTAAATACTTTAAAAGAAACTTGGTAATGAGGCCTACTGTGCCCACATTCATCACAATCTCAGTCCCAAAAATCGAAATAGCGATTCTGTTTTAGGCCCGACCGAATTTGATGTTTTGGATCCGGGGTTTCATTCTCTTATATGGTTGTTCATGTTTTGTTTCTCCTTATTCCTCATTGAGTTTGGTTACTGGAGTGTCTCGGTTGCATTTAGAACAGGTTAGTAGCTTGTTTTCAAAACTGTTATTGCCTAGAATTTTGCTTCTTTGCTCGAGTGGTGATTCCTACGCTCAAGCAGTCTTTGTGAATTTTGCTTCTTTGCTCGAGTGGTGATTTCTCCTTAGACACCCCAATTTTGACCGCTCGTAAGACTTAGGTGCTTGATTCCGGGCACTCGATGATGACGATTACATTGAGTCAGTGGTTTAAATTCTCAATAAAAGAATCCGATTCGAGCTCTAAACAATTCCGACCTGCCATATCCACTGTATTTCTACCCTAGAATTTTAGTATTGCACCTTGTACTAACCTGTATTGATTCTGAAAGGAAGTAATAGTGGAAATACACTGAAGTCCGGCCGGACCTCAGTAATTCAGTCGGAGACACAAAGGTCCAACCGAACATCTTGACTTTTCAGGCAGTATCAGCTGCATTATGCCAATTGCCCAATTCTGCATATATTTTGATCAAACCTACTCAGGGCCTATAAATAGCAGGGTTCAGACTGCTATAAGGAGGTTGAAAAAACATATATAGAATTTGGTTAGAGGTTGAAAAACATATATAGAATTTGGTTAGAGAGATCAAATCAATATCAAGTGAGTTAGAAATATCAAGAGCGAATTAGAAATATCAAGAGTTAGAAAGGATCAAAGCTATCATCCTTCTTGTTCTTCCATAAGCCTTGAAGTTCTCATATCATCATCCATACATACTTGATTTGAGAATTGAAAATCATACTCAAACTTGAGAGTGCTTTGGAATCAAGTTTGATTTACAACAAGAACACTTTCTCTGCAATAGGTAAAGCTTTCTTGCTTTTATTTCAATCTTTGTTCATCTTTTTCTTGTGTTTTGATACTATTTTTGGACTGTTTTAGGGGCTGAAACTTGTGATTAAAGGCTACCCAAAGGTGGAAGGGTTAATCCCCCTTGCTTGAACCTTACTCCTAGCTTAAATCCTTGTGTTTCCCACTTGTTTTCGTCAACTTTTGCCACTGTTTTGGGGCTGATTTGGGACTATTTTGGGGCTGTTTTTCAACATTTAAACTATGTAATTTGAAGTTGTAAAAGTGGAGAGGGGTTAGCCACCCTTCCTTATAAGTGTACTAGCTTTAATCTCTCTATGATTGTGCACCTTCTATAGTTTAATTTCAGCACTATTGTATGTTATTTAGGGGCTGTTTAATTTATTTCAATACGTTTGTTTTACATATTATGTTTGTGTTATATTAACCAATTAATCAACTTTGCATAATCACCTCTGCAACCTCCCTCCATTCTTTGATTATTTGATTAAAAAGTTGTGAAAAATTAAGATTGTAGTTCAAGTATAAGAAAGAAATTTTTCGCATGCTTAATGGTTTAATCTCTTAAGAGGTTCACTACCAAAGGCATAAAACTTTCTCATACTTAATGGTTTAATCTCTTCGGAGGTTCACTACCAAAGGCATAAAAACTTTCTTAAACTAAAGTATAATCATTTATTTTTCAGTTCTTTTTATCACCAGTGTGTCTACTTTTAAGGGATTAATTGACCCTTGGAAATCACCAAGGAAAGTGTCATTATCACTTATTACCAAGTTTGGATTTCAAGTCATTATCACTCTTCTAAGTTTGACTAGTTCTTGTTGCACATCTTGGGTTTGACTTGAAATCTCTAACTTGTAAATAAGTTTGACTCTTCTTTTGTAATTTTCTCCGAAGAAAATAAGGTTTATTTTGTCGGGTTAAGTCGACACTTATTTTCCTTTATTGTATTTCGGACTTAGTGGATGTAAATATCACCATGGACTTAATGGATTAAAGAAAAGGAAAGGTAATATAAAAGAGGCTAATAAAATTGAGCTTAAAATGAATCAGCCAACATAAAGAACTAATATGATTGATTGAATTCGGTCAGACGTTATACCGAGTTTATTGTGTCAAGGCTTGTCTTACATTAGTTTATGATGTTTTGATGAATCTTGAAGCGTCTTTACGGCCAGACATTATGCCAGAGTCTATTATTGTGTCATGGTATGTCTTATATCAATTTATGATAATTTGATGAACCTTGAAGTGTCTCTATTTCCCTTCTTGAATTTGCTTCGTGATAGGAGGGAGGGGTGGTTGTTATGCATTGCATTTATTGATTTTTGTCCTATCGTGTCCAAAATCATCTTGCGAATCAACTTGCAACCATAAATGGTTTAGGAACTGAGTTCGCTCCTCTCTTGAGTATTTTCCATGATAGAGAAGAGTAGAAGAGACAAACATGGCTAGGAATACCTTGTCTGCCTGTTTGCACTATTTTTACCTTGGGCACAAAAAACAGATTTCCAAAAAGAAAATAAGGTATGATTGGATTTATTTGGGGCTCGACTAAGTCTTGTTTTGGGTCGGCAAGGCTCCAATAAATTGCAAACAATACACTTTTGGTTGAAAGCAATGATAAGGTGAAACAGAACAAGTCTCAACAAGGCAGACAGAGTAATTCCTGAGGAGTATCGCGCAATCATTACATATTATTTGTTGTAATAAATTAGACAGCCCATTTTCATTATTATTCATTCGCATTTGTATTAATTATTTATTTGGATACTTAGACATTCGGACCCTCCTTCGCGAGGACAAATATGTAATAAGTTATATGTCTTCCAACCTCCATTCTTTTTCTCTTTTATTTATCTGCTTATGATGGTTAGCATATGGACATCATATTTTCAAATTAGCATTTCCATGACTTGCATCCATTTGTTTTGCATACATAAAAGTTCGGCTCATCATATTATTCAAATCTCAAATTCAAAATCTTTACTTGAATACGTGTGCTATCACATGCCTTGAATTGACTCCCATGTCATGCTAGTAGCCGAGCTTATTAATTGCATATTGTATGTGTTGCATTAGCCATATTACATAGTTAGGATCATGCATTTTTCTAACTAGTTCCTCTTTTGGCTTGGAGTACGAAGTAAGTTTTTATACTTTAGCATATTGCATAAGTATGATTGCTATCATATCAAGCATACTACCATGAGGCTAAATGCTTACTTGATATACCTGTTTGAATGCCTGTGGATGAAGGATATTCATTGACATTGGGATACTTTGATTAATGTATATATATGAGATCATTTTTTTAAGTGATACATATGCAAAACACTTGTTTTTCAAAACAAACATGAAATCAAACATTCCAACTGTTCGTGAAATTAGTCTATACTTGTATGTTAAAGATAAAATAAGAACATATTTTGTACATAAGAATCACATCATAATTAGTAGAGGTCGATCTTTGATTGGGTGAGTGGGGTGCTCATTATTGACCTTTCCCTCTCATACCTAAGTTCCCGAACCAAGACACTTTGGTAACGATGAACTAATGGCCTTTGGCACAAGTCATGGTTTTCCTAAATTTTCCAAAATAAATATTTAGGTGGCGACTCTAATATTTGGCAAAGCAGTCCATTTTTGGCATTTGATTCAAAACATCGATTTTCCAAAAGCAATTGCCGGATTTGGACTCTTTTTGTGTTTCCACCGTTTCACATTGCACTTGTGAAATCAGATTCAGAACCAACACAAGTGGAGTCCGAACTGTAAAGGCTATTTCATTCTTCCGAAAGGGGGCATGAAAAACCGAGCCACAATGGCATTCTTCTCTTGAGCGGTATTTCTTGTGCTCGAGAGATGGTCTTTTGTTTGTAAAGCTTTTGAGATTTGGTATTCTTAGCTCGAGTGGTCTCTTTGACAAAAAGGTAGAGCATTGTAAGAGATTTCTTTTGATTGGAACAACGTTGGGTTTCAGCGTGGTTGGGGTTTCATCACTCTCTCTCTCTTGCCTTCTGTGTATCACCAAATTAAGTTGGCCTGTGTGTCCTGGGTGAAAGTCCCAAAAAACGCGCGTATACATGGGTGCCGGTTCCTGCGGATAAAATATCCATAAAATGGCAATAGTAATGCTTGTATAGGCTACGTTTACATGGGTGCCGTTTGACGGTTTCCCGCGGATGAAATATCTGTAAAAGGTTGTATCAGTTGAGAATCCCCCTTCTTTTCTATTGTAAAAGATACGAATTGAGAATTGTGATATAAATTGAGCGTGGCACAATTTTGAGAAAGAAATGTAAACCGTTTTGAGAGCATTGCATATGCATTTCACCCTTATATCCTTGTTAAGATTCATATATTGTGTTAGGTTATCTCGACTGGGCTCTGGCTCACTCTGTGTGGAAAAAACATTTCAGGTGCTGATGATTTGCCTCCACCAAGACACTAGCTTGGGAGGATCTGGAGCAAGAGCTTCTTTTGTTTTGTTTGTTTTGTATAGCCAAAGGCTTTAAATGTATTGGACTTAATGTCCATTTTTGTTGTAACTAAGCCTCGTCCTGGAAATATGTAAGCCCTCAGGGCATTCTTATCTGTTTATCTTCTTTTCTCTCTTTTAACTAGCAACATATGCTATAGATTCAGGCTAGGCGTTATGAATATATGATGCATATGTTTCTCTTTTGTATATCATATTGGATTTAATGGAAGATACCCTTATTATTATTGTTGTCATATATTGGATATTGGGGATAGATTATTGTAATTATTTTGGGGGGTTACAACTTGGTATCAGAGCGTACCGGACTTAAATACTTTGGGTATATGGGAAGTGGTTATCACCATAATGTGTTTATCTCACTTGTCAGAGATATTTGTGTGTATGGTATGCTTATGTGATAACATGCTTATGTGATTATACGGTTATGTGATTAAGTTTCAAGGATATTGATTGGGTGTATGGGTTTCTAGAAGTCCTATTAGAAGAGCACTTGATCACTATTATTTCTAATTGGAACTCCGATAATGCCACAGAACGGTCATTATCTGGGAATAAAATTCGTATGTATTTATATGACTACGTGCTTAGGTGGAGTGAATCACTGTTGTCTATCACACTAGGACGCAAGTGAGTTGGCTTCGGTACATTTGTAAATGTGCTAATCTTTTTTGTTACCTTTATTAGGATGTCAGAACGTGCGCATGGTGGTGGTAGGTGTGGTAGGTCTAGGAGGCATGAGGTGTCTTTATCAGATGATATTCCGATGCAAGAAGAAGGAGTTGGTCAGGCTAATGTGGCTGAACCAGTTGGTCATCAGGCCATGGGCACCTTAGCCCGCAAAATGGTTGAACTATTATGGGAATGCATAGACATTCTCAGGCCTGAGAATCAAGTCTAGGCCCAAGCAACTAAGGCAGGGCCATCATTCTTGAAGAGAGAGTTCTTTCTGTCCAACCTGGACAAGTTTCTGGGCGATCCTAAAGAGCCTTTGAAAGCAAATGAGTGGCTCGAACAAATAGTGAAAACGTTCAAGATGCTTGGCATCGAAGATGACCAGTTAAAGGTAACCTTGGAATCCTTCCACTTGAAGAGAGATGTAGGTCAATGGTAGAAGTATGCGCGTGAACGCATTGGAGCGAGTTAGAAGGCTTTTGTCAGAACCTTCCAGGACAAGTTCTTGCTCCCACTATTAGGGAGAAGTTGAAGGGACCATTTTTCTAAGCTCAAGCAGTTGAGCACACCAGTAGCTGAGTTTGGGGCCACATTTACTAGTTTGGCGAGGTTTCCACTGGAACTCGTGGCGACTGAGAGACACTGTTGTTTAGAGTTCGAGAAGAAGTTGAAGACCGGGCTTATGTTCAAAGTGGTCGGGTCAATGACTAGAGATTATGGACGCCTTGTAGATGTGGTGGCTCATCTTGAGACCGTAATACAGATGGAGGATGAGAGGATGAGGGGCTCTAGAAGGAGTTAGGATGTTCAGGGGGACAGTAAGAGGCAGAGGGGTTCTAACCCACAACAGTCCTAGGGAGCACAGTCGAGGTCCACTTTTCTAGTACCGAGTTCGGGTTCTGGAAAGGTGGTCAAGGAGATTTCACTTGTTTCAAGTGTGGCCAGTTGGGCTACAAGTCTCCAGTTTGTCCGCAGAGGGGAGAAGGGCAATGGTCTGCATCATCTTGGGCTCGTTCTCAGAGCCAGAGTCAGGAAGAGGGCAGCCATTCACTTGTTATCAATGTGGGCAGGCAGGGTACATGAAAAAGTTTTGCCCTCAGTTGGGTGGCACTCCTGGAGCATCTGGTTTGAGGAAGACTTAGAGCCATCAGCCTGCACAGTCGGTTCAGGCCTCGAGGGGCAATCAGAGAGCCTCTTCGGCTCAGTTAGTGCTTCAGGCTTATGCTCCGAGGGGTGAGCAGGTTGAGCAGAGACCTACAGGGCGTGTGTATGCTGTTACTGCGCTAGACCTTGTATCGGTGCCTTCAGTAGTTAAAGGTACTTTCTTGTTATGCAATTCCATTGCTAATGTGTTGATTTATATGGGTGCATCCCATTTATTTATCCCGTCTGCAGTTGCATCGGCGGGGTTAGAGTTGGCTCGGTTAGCATCTCCTCTCAGTGTAGAGTCACCTATTATTGGAGAGATTGTTTTGGAGCAGGGGTGTCGAGGTTGTGATATAGAGGTTGCCGATCGCCGACTTCCTCTTGCTTTTGTATTGATTGACATGTTGAGTTTTGATGCTATATTGGGTATGGACGGGTTGTCTTCGTATCAGTCTATTATAGATTGTTACCGTCAGAGGGTTACGGTATGTACCTTGAGCGATGATTGTTTTTATTTTATGAGAGACAAAATAGATAGAGCTTTATCCCCAGTGTATGATCCGCGTAGGCGGAGTGAGCTTAGTTGCCTTCTTGCAAATTTCTTGGGAAATGAGTGCGATGAAGTCCAAGTTGAATTGTCAAGGGTAGTTTGTGAATACCCCAGACGTGTTTCCTGAGGATCTCACTAGTTTACCACCTCACCGAGAGATCGAGTTCTCTATTGACTTAGTGCCTGACATGACATTGATTTCTATGGCTCCATATAGATTTGTACCTGCCGAGTTGAGTGAGTTAAAGATTCAACTCCAAGAGTTGCTAGATAAGGGTTTTATCCGACCTAGTACTTCCCTTTGGGAGCACCAGCTCTCTTTGCCAAAAAGAAAGATGATGCATTGCGACTTTGTATCGATTATCGGAAGCTGAACCGGGTAACTGTTAAGAATAAGTACCCAATGCCTCGTATAGACGATTTGTTTGATCAATTGAGGGGGTCTTGTTGCTTTTCTAAGATAGACCTAAGATCGGGTTATCACTAGTTGAGAGTAAGGGAGGACGATATCCATAATATGGCATTCCGTATGCGGTATGGCCATTATGAGTTTCTAGTGATGCCCTTTGGGCTAACCAATGCACCAACCATGTTTATGGATTTGATGAACCAGATCTTCCATGAGTTCCTAGACCGTTTTGTGGTCATCTTTGTTGATAATATATTGATTTACTCACCCTCTAAGGAGGAGCACAAAGAACACTTGCGAGTAGTACTTGAGTTGCTTAAGGCCCACAAACTTTATGCCAAATTTAGGAAATGTGAATTCTGGTTGAGAGAGATTAAGTTCTTAGGCCATGTGGTATCCAAGGAAAGGGTGACTGTAGATTCATCCAAAATAGAGGTAGTGCAAGATTGGGAACAACCTAAGAATGCTTTTAAGATCTGTAGTTTCTTGGGGTTAGTGGGTATTACCGTCATTTTGTGAAAGATTTCTCTAAATTAGCCTCACCATTGACTAGACTAACGAGGAAAGGAATCAAGTTTGTGTGGAGTGAGACTTGTGAAAAGTCATTCCAAGAACTTAAAGTTAGGCTTACCACTGCTCCAGTGTTGATTATTCCAGAGAGGCGTTTGGGCTATTCAGTGTATTGTGATGCTTCAAGGGAAGGTTTGGGTTGTATATTGAAGCAAGAGGGAAAGGTAGTAGCTTATGACTCGCTGCAATTGAAAACACATGAGAGGAACTACCATACTCATGACCTAGAGTTAACGGCGGTGATCTTTGCCTTGAAGATTTGGAGGCATTATCTGTATGGCATGAAGTTTGAAGTGTTTTCTGATCACAAGAGTCTGAGATATCCGTTTACACAGAAGGACTTGAATCTGAGATAGAGGAGGTGGATGGAGTTTATATAAGATTATGATTTTGAGTTACATTATCATCCAGGGAAAGCAAATGTTGTGGTCAATGCCTTGAGTAGAAAATCTATTGGCAATGTAGCTTGTGTTGCCATTAGGGAATAGGAGATAATGGGTGCTATTGGTGAGTTTGACTTGCATCTAGGCGAGTCCATTGAGTCAGAAGCCTTGTTTTCAATAGTTGCACAACCTACACTTGTGAACCGAGTGATGGAAGCACAAAAGAGTGATCTTGTGGTAGAAACCCTCCGGGAAAAGATCTCTGGTGGAAAGGTAGAAAAAGGCTTGAATGTGTATCCTGATACGAGCGTTAGATATCGTGACTGTCTTTTCGTGTTGGAGTCTTGTCGAGAGGAAGTACTCCGAGAGTTTCACCATTCACGCCTTGCGGTGCATCCGAGAGGCACAAAGATATATCACGACCTTAGTTACCAATTTTGGTAGAGGGAAATGAAGAAGGATGTGGCTATGTTTGTATTGAGGTGCATTACTTGTCATCAATTGATGACCGAACATCAAAAGCCAGTGGGTTTGTTGTAACCCTTGCCTATAGCCGAGTGGAAGTGGGAGCTTGTCACGATGAATTTTGTTGTGGGCCTTCTGAGGACTCAATGGGGTAGTGATGCAATTTAGGTGGTAGTTGACCGGTTGACTAAATCGGCACACTTTATACTTATGCGTGTGAGTGACTTGGTTATGGTAAAGCCTACAGAGTGCCTTGGGCACGAGATTGATTTTTAGCACTGCGTATCATCTTCAGACTGACGGGTAATCCTAGCGTACTATTCAGATCCTTGAGGATATGCTTCAGGGTTATGTTTTCGACCTTAAGGGGTTGTGGGAGAGACACTTGCCCTTAATGGAGTTTGCCTACAACAATAGCTTCTAGTCGAGTATTAGCATGGCACTGTTTGAGGCCTTATATGGTCGACGGTGTAGATTTCCTATGTGTTGGGCCGAGGTGGGTGATGCACCTATGTTGGGTCTAGAGTTAGTCCAAGAAACAACGGAGAAAGTTGCACTTATTCGTAAGAGGTTGGTTACTACCCAGAGTCGCCAGAAAAATTATGCCGACCGTAGAAGAGGACCTTTGTCTTTTGATGTGGGTGATCACTTCTTCTTGAAAATATCGCCTAGGCGAGGCTTGATAAGGTTTGGGAAGAGTGGGAAGTTGTCCCCTAGATTTATCAAAAATTTTGAGATCTTGAGCGGATTGGGGAGGTAGCTTATCGCTTGGCCTTACCGCCACAGCTTTTCGGGGTTCATGATGTGTTTCATATTTGTATGCTTCAGAAGTATAAGTCGGATCCATCGCATGTGTTGGATTAGACCGACTTAGAGGTAGATGAGGATGCCTAATACGAGGAAAGCCGGTGAAAGTCTTGGATACTTGAGACCAAGTTTTGCAAGGCAAGACAATTCCCTTAGTTAAGGCGTTATGGCGGCATCATGAAGTTAAGGAAGCAACTTGGGAGCGTGAGTTGGAAGTCTGTGAGAAGTATCCGGATTTATTTGTTGATGTTTGAGTATGTGTTGAGATTATGTTATGTTAATGAAATATGAAAACATTGTATATGTTGTATAAGTTTTGGAAACATGGGTTTGATATAAACATTGTATATGTTTTGGAAGATATGAATTGTACTTTCAATGATGGAACTTGTATATCGAGTTGATGAGAATGGATGATCGGAGAATGGATCATGGTTATGGAATTGATTAATTATCACTATTGTAATTGGTTTAAACATAGTTTTAAAAATTGATTTGTAATTTTGAGGACGAAATTCCTTAAGGGGGGTGGTTACAGCGATTTTGGTTTTAGACCCAACTCATTTAATATTCTCAGCATGGGTTTCATGGTTCTGTATTGTTGTTCTTGTCTTATTCCTCTTTTTCTTCCTTGAGTTTGGCTATTGGGTTGTATTGGTTGCGTTTGGAATAGGTTGGTAGCTTGGTTTCAAACTTTTGTTGCCTAGAATTTTACTCCTCTGCTTGAGTGTCATTTCTTGCGCTCGAGCGGGATTTGTGAACTCTTAATACTTTTGCAGGTCTACAAAACTACTTGGAGAGTGTATTCTACACTCGAGCGGTCTCTGCTCGAGCGGCTTTTCTTGCACTTGAGCATTGGTCTGCTATCTGCAAAACTACTGGAAGCGTGTATTTTGAGCTTGAGTGTCACTTATTGTGCTCGAGCGGAACAACTTGTTATGTTTGATGCTCGAGCGTCACTTCTTACACTCGAGCGGACTGTGTATATATCAGTTCGCAACAACCACTTTTTACATCACTTTTTCATCTATCTTTCTCTAAAACATTTCAAAATCCTAAATCTAGAGCCTCTCTCTCTCTAAAACATACATTCTCTCTACAAAAACACTTGGATCTATCCATCTCTCCACCCTACTCCCTTTGTTAAAAGGGTAGAGCTCACCTAGGGCTTTGTTTTTAACCGAATGGAGTTGGATTTCGGCTTCCTTAAAGTTTCTTCTCTCTCTTTCTTGGTCTTCTAACTTTGAGATAGGGATTTTCTACACTCTTTTATGATTTTTGATTTGGTTATTTGTTTTTTTAATAGAAAACATTGTGATTTTAGAGGATTTTGAACAAACCTAGGGTTTTGGTTTGAAATCAAAAGAGGGATTTTCAAATGATTGTATAGAAAATGGTTATGGGAGTGGAAAAGAGGTTGCGTTATGAACAAAGTGTTGATTTTGACCCGTGGGTTGGATTTTGGAATAAAAAGGGGTTTTTGCCATAAATGTTTCAAACATTTATTTTGTATAGACAAATGGAATTAATGTTAAAAATGTGAAATTGGATAGATATTGATATAGATGGTGGAGTTAGATATGTATTGTCACTCATCTTGAACTTTGGAGAAGTTTAAATATATATATATATATATTGAAGATTTTATATATGTTTAGAAATATCTGTTTTTTTGGGCTATTAATGGAGAATAGTTATGATTGTTATAGAAATTATATGAGGATTAGGTGAATTGAGATTAAATTCTCATCTACGTGCATTGAACATTGTTGATCACTTATTACATTGCAAATGTATATGATTTCGATAAAAGAAGTGGATATGGAAAGAGGTGTGTATCATCAAATTAAGTTGGCCTGTGTGTGGAGCCCCTACTCTATACCTAGGGTGGGGTTCATTGTCTGGATGGCTATCCTGGGTAGGTTAAATACTGGAGATAGGCTTGCTATCTTTGGTATCAACCCTAACCCTGTTTGCCCTCTATGTGGGATCATTGGGGAGGATCATGACCATTTGTTCTTTAAGTGTGCTTTCTCATCCACTGTTTGGGCAGCTATGCTTTCTAAATGTAACTCGTAGTGGTATAGTACCAACTGGTTAAGCCTTGTGGAGGTGGTAGCCAATGATTGTAAGGGTAAATCCCTTGCCACTATTATCAAAAGGCTTGCTTTCAGTTGTACTGTGTACCATGTTTGGTTGGCGAGAAATAACAGAATTTTCAATAATGAAAGGATTCCCAAAGAGGTTCTTTTGAAAAATATTATATGCATGGTTAGATATAGAGCTCTTGCTCTTAGCAACATGAAGACGTCCCCAATTGATATATGGTTTTTACAAGAATGGAGGTTGCCTCCAACCATCCTTAAAACTGAGAGAAGTGGCACCATGAGTGGGTTAAGTGATTGTGAGCTCAATACTGTGGGTTGAGTTTGGCCAGGCTCTATAGTGAGGTTTTTCTGTTGTTTCCTAATGATTCTTTCATTTTGCAGGTATGTGGTGTGGCAGGTTCTCAACGAGGGATGTGAGTTCTCTATATGTGGGTTGAGTGATGGTAGCCAGAAATTGAGAGCTAACTTCTACTCTTTGTTGTTTTACAGGATGGGTTTTTTGCTGGTCTGGGGGTTATTAGGGAATCTGTTGTTGAGGGTTGAGTGGAGTGAGCCATATATTGTTGTTTAAATCCTTTCTTACTCAATCACATGTTGCGGTGGTTTCCCACTGCCCTAACACTGATTTTTGTTATTGAGTTGTGTGAAAATTGTGGGTTGAGTGCGTTAGCTTCCCTATATTGTGAGATTTGTTTTTTTATAGTGTTATGTGAGTTGTTTGATTCTCATATTATTCGGGTATTGCTGTTATTCTCAGGTTCTACTAATATTTGTTGGGATGATCAATTGGATGGATATAACTCCTTTGCTGTCCAGATTGAGGCGTCAAGTTATGATGGGGAGTCTCAAACTAGGTTGCACTGCTGCGCCAGTCACTGCGACTCTGTCTGATGGAGAATTGTTTGCCTTATTTCTTTAACATTGTACTATTGTTTTGCTATGGAAAATGGTTCGTGGAAAGAGTCCCAGGTCATATGTTTTATGGGACAGTGGGATGGTTTGTTCTGTTGACTGTGGCTGTTGGTAGCACCCAAGATGTGATGAATTCCTTGTTTCTTATATACTTTATTATTTTGTACTTAATGCTTGCTGGATGCTTAGTTTGTATTTTGTTTCATGCCTATACCTACGGGCTGTGCAAGGTCTTTTTTATGCTGTATGATTCAGTACCCGGTCGGATGTGTTCATATGTCCCATATGTTTATTATAGGATGCATGAACATATTTGTATTCTCGGGCATTTCTTTTTTGGAGTACCTTGTTTTTGTATAAAGTGCTGTAGTCCGTGACTTTTGTGTGGATAGTTCACTAGGCTTTTGTAATTGTCGGTTAGGGCCTGGGCATGCCCCTTGTAAATTTGTAATTTCTCTGTTTTATTTTATGACTTATTCACCAAAAAAATAAAGTTGGCCTGTGTATCTTGGATGAAAGTTCCAAAAAATGAGCATATACGTGGGTGCTAGTTCCCACGGACGAAATATCCGTAAAATGACAATAGTAGAGCTTGTATAGATTACATTTACATGGGTGTTGTATGATGGTTTCCCGCAGACGAAATATCTGTGAAATGTTGTATCAGCTGAGAATCCCCATTCTTTTCTATTGTAAGGGATACCAATTGAGAATCGTGATATAAATTGAGCATAGCATGATTTTGAGAAAGAAATGTAAACCGTTTTGACATGAGCATTGCATATGCATTTCACCCTTATATCCTTGTTAAAATTCATATATTGTATTAGGTTATCTCTACTGGGCTTTGGCTTACCCTATGTGGGAAAAACATTTCAGGTGCTGATGATATGCCTTCGCCAAAACACTAGCTTGGAAGGATCTAGAGCAAGAGCTTTTTTTATTGTGTTTGTTTTGTATAGACAGGGGCTTTAAATGTATTGGACTTAATGTCCATATTTGTTTTAACCAAGTTTTGTCTTGGAAATATGTAAGCCTTCAGGGCATTCTTATATGTTTATCTTCTTTTCTTTCTTTTAACTGGTAACATATGCTATAGATTCAAGGGTAGGCTTTATGAATATATGATGCATATGTTTCTCTTTTATATATCATATTGGATTTAATGGAAGATACCCCTATTATTGTTGTTGTCAAATATTGGATATTGGGGATGGATTATTGTAATTATTTCGGGACGTTACAATATTTTTTACAAATATTTTACTTTTTAGATAAATATAAGTAAGAGGCATCTAAAAAAGTTTTTAAAAAAAAAAAAAAAAAATTAATATATATATATGAAAAAAAAAAATTTAATTTTTAGAAAATTGAAGCCAAACACATTGAATATGTTTGGCTAGTTCATGTGTTGGCTTAGGATTGTTTTGGGAATGGAATATTTTTTAGTAACTTTTTAGTTGGTTAAAATATGAGGTGAAAAAAATTAGTTTGGTTTTGAGTTTTTAAAAATAATTTTTCAGTTTTTAATTCATATTTTTGTAGTTTTAATGATTTTTTAAAAAAAAAAAAATTGAATTATTATTTTTAAAATTTTTATATCCGCTTAATCTTAATATACTTAGAGCATCTCTAGTGGTAACATTTTGTGGTTGTTAGTGTTAGTCAATAAGCAAATAGCAAAAAAAACTTTTTTTTTTTTTTTTTTTTGGTTCCAATGGTTCGACATCCACAAACAATCACAAAGAGAAGGATTCCACTAATAAAGAAAATAATACTCTGAAGAGTTATAATAGTGACAAAGCAATCTCTCGCAATAACTAAGTCACCAAACCCAAAATGAAAGTTCTCTCATCAAACTTGAATCTCTTTACAAAAGTCTCACAAAACTAAATAGTTTCAACCAAGACACAAAAGCTCCACCAAAGACTCCGAAGGTCTACCAACAAACCAATTAATAGTATTGAAAAGTTCAACTAAATGAATAAGAGTCTCCACCTATTTATAGCCAAAGTGAAAAAATAATCCCATATAATTTGATTCATGATTTTTCAACTAATTCCAACAATTCATGGAAATTCCCAAATAAACTATAGTCTAAATCATCAAACCAATACAAATGTGATTTAGATGTTCTCTATACAATTCACAAATGAAACACAAAAGTTTAACGTAGAAAAATACCACAATTGGACAACTCCAATTGTGAAAAAAAATAAAAAATAAAAAATAAAATAAACACAACCCAAAGTAAACAAATCTACTAAGAAGAGAATTCAAAAATTACGAGAGATCTCACCAAACCTACCACCTATGAATCCACACAAGCACTTGGAGTCTTTAGATAATCTTCAACAATCACTCTTCATCCAGGATTGTCCATTGATGAGCTTGAATCCACAAGTTCCAACTCAGTCCAAAATCCACCAGTAGATTGCAAGTAGAAGGTAGATTCTCAACTTTTTAACCTAAAAGCTAAAAAAAAAAAAAAACACTAAAAAGTCAACAAACTGTACTAAAAAGTCAAATATTTTCTTTTCACTCTACTTTTTGAACACTTTTTTTTGTAAAAAGTCAAAAAGTTATTCCAAACATATTAATTTTTTTTTTCTCATATTTTAGTAAAAAAAAACCAAAAAAATTACTAAAATAACTTGTTCCCAAATGAGGCTAACTTCAAAAAGTGCTAAGTTGCGGCTGAGCTAACCCTGGAGTTGGGAGATGACTATTTTTGAGGCAATGATACCACTTGATTTAATAAATTCTATACAAATTTTATAAGATCGAGTTACTTCTGTTAACCATTCCTCTGGTATATGAATGATTTTTATGATTGTCAAAAAAATAAATAAATAAATAAATTAGTGGGCTTGATTGGTAAACTTTGTAACACAGTGTTAGAAGTGTTAAAAAATTGGCGTGTCACTTGACATGATATTTTGAATAAATTAAGATGAAATTTTTAAGAGTCTCAATAATTTTTTAAATAATTGAGACAAAATTCATGGGATGAATAGACTTGCTTTATTTAGAATTGGCAATCCACAATCGTCCTCAAGACTCATTCAATTTAGGCTAGACACCCATCCGTGATCCATCCATAATACAACACTGGATTCCAAAACTATGAAGATATTTTCGACTCTACACATCAATCATAATTTCCCATCAATTTGAATAAACTCAGTCATCCAAAGCAGTTCAAAGAAAAGTGGCTATCATGGAAATTGATTTAGTCCACATATGAACCTATTACTTTGGACAATACAAATTTGAATTTTGTAAGGTGTGTGAATAAAATTCCACTTGCTATCTTTGCGGATGAACTAGGAAGAATCTATAGAAAACAAAAGCAGAGAAGACTGGCTTGTGAAAGTTACGTATCATGCTTAATTTTTGTGGTGACAGTTAGTCCTAGAAACGGCAAGACACTAGAAGTTCTCTGGCATGACTTGTATTTTGGTTTGAATTTTTCTCTATATGCACACAGCGAAGAAAAAATTATAGACACATTTATGTGATTCAATATAAATTTTTTTAACTACATCAATGGAATAGTACAAATCCATTCCATTTTCTCTACAAGCCTAACACTATCTATTTTCCCACACATCAGAATTACATAAATTTTCTATTTATAATCAAAACATAAAAATCATAATTTTATACAATTATTAAAAGGAGCAGCTCCTCCTCAGTCCATGAGCAGATTTGAAAGGTCCAATTCGGCCCATTGTGAATCTACCTCAAGCTCATTAGTTATTGTTGTGAGGTAACGTGGGAATTTGGTTAATCAAAACAACAAAAACTCATTTACAAATTAAGAAAAGTAAGATATTCTTAAATTTATAGTAAAAGAATCTTTGGATTTAGAAACCTACACACGATTTTTTTTTTCATTAAATTCTTTTTATTATCATTTTGATTCTCCAAAACTCAGAAACTGAAGTGCTATTGACAATAGAATTTGTTTGGTGAACAATTTTCTAAACTTATTTTTGACCATTTTTCTCTTTAAATAATTCTTCTTTAAGAAATATCAAAACTTATTTTTCAAAATTTTAAAAATTGTTTAGTACAAAAAGTGAAAAGATATGAGAATAATGGTTGTTCTTAAACTTTTTTTATATATTTTTGTTTTGAAAATTAGAAAGAAAAAAAAAAATTGACGACACAATTCAAGAGCTTTTTTGTGAATATTCCAAAAAATGAAACTATTTATGAAAATAACTCACTTTTGAAACTATTTACCAAACTAACTGCTTTTCTAAAATTGCAAGTTGAAAATCCACTTTCATCTTCAAATCGCACGTTCAACCTGTGATTTCATGTTCATATGTCCCCTTAGTGCTTGCTGATAAAGAAATTGCTTCTTGAAGTTGCAATTTTGTAGTGAAATTGGATTTCGAGGTTGTGATTTCATAGTCAGAATTTGAAGATGCACTTGTGGAAAAAAAAAAATCGAGTTTCAACATTGTAAAGGAGAGAGAGGAAAACAAACAAACAAACAAACAAACAAACTTTGTATGAGTTAGTTTTACATGAAAGTGGTACAAAGTAAAATTAATCAACAATGTAACTAAATTTTTTTATTAATTAAAAAAATATAAGAAAATTTGAATGTGAATTTTTTTTTTTTAACAAAATTTTCATCTTATTTAAAATGTTTGCAAGAAAATATATTATCTTTTCTATTTATTTATTTATTTAAAATATGTTTGCAATAAAATATCATGATTCAAAGTTAAAATTATAACTTAAAAGTGAAATGAATTTTCACTATTTGTGAGTATTGATTTCTGACCACACAACCAAAAGGAGAACTTAACTAAAGAGCATTGACAAAATAGATTGAGCCAACACCTGCCAACAAGAAGATGAGAATTCCGCAGTGATTTGTCCACCTGGGAACACTTCGACAATCAAGTCAGTAAAACTTTTATCTCTTACAGATAGCAAATAGTACTTAAACTCACAAGAAATAACTTATCTCAGATCCACGAGCGTGTGTCAGTTTTATAACCAATAGTGACCTGATCACCTAGAAGCCTTACTTCATTGGACTCAAGTTCGATGCTCATCCTAGACTCTCAGCTACATAGGGATAAACTCTTCATGAGCCTTATCCTTATCCAGACTGAGATCATCTCCTGTTCTAGGACTTTTGTCCCTTATCCGGATACCTCGAATTCCAGCATTACTGCAGAACATCTTGGCAACACCGTGATCACCTCGGTAACATGACTCATCCACATGGCACCTTAGCCGACATGTCATGACCCGAACCCGCCCCTATAGGTTAGGATCATAACTAGCCAGTAATCGTTAGATTACCTACGGCTTCAGACAGTAAACAGATTTTTAAATAATCATATGAGGCCAAAAGCGGAAGCAGACTTAAAAATTTTGTCCAATGAGCTGTGCTTACATGATAAAGCAAAACATTTCATAAACAGTCCATAATAACTCACACATAAAAACAGAGTTAATATCTTATACATCCAGGAACTTCAAGACATTCAGTCAGCCAAACAAAACAAGCTTATATACATGGATGGTCCAACGCATTCACCGATATAGCAAAAGTGTAAACATATGAACAAAAATAAAGTCTCGTGTGTGAGACGTGCAGGCTGACTCCACAAAACTTGACTTCCTCTCATATCTTTCATTGAGGTTGGGTTTGGACATCCCTTTGCTCACCTACACACATACAAATGAGAGTGAGCAATAGCCCAGTGAATAATATCAAAATAAAGAAGTTACATGAATGAAATCGGTAATAGACATATCTAACGGCCTTAAGCCCATTCACGTTTTTATCTAATATATCAAACGGCCTTAGGCCCAAACATATCAAACGACCTTAGGCCCAAACATATCAAACGGCCTCAGGCCTAATTCGTTTGTGTTAAACGGCTTTTGGTTCAATCATTCATGTCAAACGGCCTTCGGCCCAATCATTCATGTCAGACGGCCTTTGGCCCAATCCTTCATGTCAGGTGTAGCTCGGCTTTTCGCGCCCCCTTTCGGAAGAATGAAATAGCCCTTACAGTTCGGACTCCATTTGTGTTGGTTCTGAATCTGATTTCACAAGTGCAATGTGAAACAGTGGAAACACAAAAAGAGTCCAAATCCGGCAATTGTTTTTGGAAAATCGATGTTTGAATCAAATGCCAAAAATAGACTGCTTTGCCAGATTTCAGAGTCGCCACTTAAATATTTATGGGAAATTTAGGAAACCCGTGACTCGTGCCAAAGGCCATTAGTCCGTCGTTACCAAAGTGTCTTGGTTCGGGAACTTAGGTATGAGAGGGGAAGGTCAATAATGAGCACCCCGCTCACCCGATCAAAGATCGGCCTCTACTAATTATGATGTGATTCTTATGTACAGTATATGTTCTTATTTTATCTCTAACATACAAGTATAGACTAATTTCACGAACAGTTGGAACGTTTGATTTTATGATTGTTTTGAAAAAGTGTTTTGAATATGTATCACTTGAAAAAGTGATCTCATATATACATTAATCAAAGTATCCCAATGTCAGTGAATAGCCTTCATCCACAGGCATTCAAACAGTTTATCACTTAAGCAATTAGCCTCATGGTAGTATGCTTGACATGACAGCAATCACACTTATGCAATATGCTAAATCATAAAAACTCACCTCGTACTCCGAGCCAAAAAAAGGAACTAGTTAGAGAAAAAAAAAAATGCATGATCTTACCTATGCATTATGACTAATGCAACACATACAATATGCAATTAAGAAGTTCGGCTACTATCAGGGCATGAGAGTCAATTCAAGGCATGTAATAGCGCATGTATTCAAGTAAAGAGTTTGAATTTGACATTTGCAATAATATGATGAACCGAACTTTTATGCATGCAATACAAGTGGATGCAAATATGAGTATGCTAAATTAAACATGATGTCCTTAAACTAACCATCATAAGTTGGGAAATAAAAGGGAGAAAGACGTGGGGTTGGAAGACATGCACACACACACGCACACTTATTACAAATTTGTTCGCCCTCGCGCAGGAGGGTCCGAATGAAGTAATGCGCCCTCACGCAGGAGGGTCCGAACTAATTAACTAAATTACTTAACTAATTATTAAAAAATAAATCAATTAACTATGAGAACTACAACATCACACTTAATTAACTATTCTAACTAATTATTACAAATTGGAACTAACTACTTAATTACACTAATGAATTAATTCTAAAATTCCAATTAAACTAACTAATTACTTAATTAATATATAAAATTAAAATGAAATTAATTAATTAACTACACTAATTAATTAATTCTAAAGTTCTAATTAATTAATCGATAGAAAATTCTAATGAATTAACTAATTAACTACACGAATTAATTGATTCTAAAATTCTAATTCTGATTAAATACACTAACTAATTAATTTATCAACTTCTAATTAACTATCTAATTAACTACACTAAGTAATTAATTATTCAATTCTAATGCACTAACTAATTAACTAAACTAATTAATTCTAATTAAACTAACTAATTAATTACCCTAATTAACTAATTACAAAATTCTAATTAAACTAATTAATTAATTAACTAATTAATTATAAAATTCTAATTAAACTAATGAATTAGATAATAAATTAATTATAGAATTCTAATTAACTAAACTAAGTCATTACACTATGAACCAACACTTTTGCTTTGTCCCTGAATTCATCAGGTTGTTCACGGGTTCACCAGATTCCGCTTCAAGGACAGTCCACAAGTCTTCTGTCTTTGCATTTGAACAAGTCTCCACCACCATGGGCTTTGTAGAATCATCTTCACCATACCAGCATCACCATTCTTCAAGAATTTGGGCTCCTTCTCAAGCTCCTCCTCAAGCTTCTCCTCGTCCTATGTTGAAAATATTCTTGCCATGCCACTTCTTTGATCCAGATCGTGTTCTCCTCCGTCCATGCACTGTTAGCTCAGACCATGTCCTCCTCCGTCCATGCACACCGAGAGAGAGGGAGCTTGGTGAGTATGTTGCAGAGAGAGAGAGAGAGACAGCCCGTGTGTGTGGTGTTGTGTGCTCTGCCGTGTGTCTGTGTTCTATGTGTTGTGTATGCATGGGTTGTGTGTGCCTGAATGATGAAGTTGGTGGTGTGTGTATGAAGTTCAGTGAGAGAGAGAGAGAGAGAGGTTATGGTTTTGGCCTCTCGGTTTAGAGAGAGAGGTTGGTCATGCATGCATATACTTGTGTGTGATAGGAGAGGCTCATCATGTGTGCTGGGTAGTGTATCAGAGAGGGAGCCGAATCAGTGTGTGTGTGTTCATCGTGGCCGTGTGTGGTGTGTATCAGTGTGTGTTTTGTGTTCATGGTGGCTTGTGTGTCTTAGAGAGAGAGAAGCCTAGGAATCTAGAGAGAGAAGAGAGCTGGGTTTGGTGTGTGTGTATGCCGTGAGTGAGTGGTGTGAGCTGAGTGAGAGGGTGAAGTTGGTGGGTGTGTAGTGGTGTGGCTGCTGGGTATGGCAGCGGTGGTGTGGTGAGAGCCGTGGGTCAGAGAGAAGAGATCAGTGCATGAATGTATAAATTTTGCTTCAAAGAAATGCTCTCCCCCTCCCACCCGAGAGAGAGAGAGGGAGAGAGATTGATCTCTTTTTTCTTGTCTCAGTCTCTCTTCAGTCCATTCTAGAAAGAGAAGTTGGTCTATGCCATGTGTGCTCTCCCTCTATGCCTCTGCTTGGGTCTCTCCTTGCTGTATAGTGTCTCCCCTTTCTCTCTCTAAGCCGAGAGAGAGAGAGCTGATCGGTGGGTCCGTCCCATTCTATCTTTTTTACAATATGCTGTGTCCCCATCTTTCTTTTCCGCCATATCTCTCTCAGCCTTTTGTCTCCCACTCTCTACCAAATATTCTCTCTATGTTCTTTTTTTTTCCTCAGAATTTCACTTTTGTTTTTAAAACCATTCCACCGAATTAAGCACTAAGAGATATATTGTATTACCCACCACCATTTTATGATTGTATTCTCCCCATGCAAAGAAATAATCCTGTGTGTTATCTCTTTTAAAACAAAATCTTTATCCTCCACCCACATGAACACCATTCACCGAATTGAATATAAAGAGAGAGACAGGAAGCTGCTTCTTCTTTTTATTTTTGTTTAATCATCCACCAACACCTACCAAACCAACATCATCATGTATTCTCTCTACCCAAAATTCTTTGACTTCTCTCAAAACAAATCCCCTGACCATACCATCTATATATATATATATATATATTTTTTATTTTTTTGTTTTTTTATTATTTTCTATTTTTTTATTAAATATTTATCAATTTATATAAAAACACACCTAAAACAAATGTACACACAACATAAATTTATATAAAAATATAAAATTATAAAAAACTACAAATTTAATAAAGAATATTAGTGATTGGCCAAAATGGGCGAGATTTGGGATTAAAGTTTCAATTTTGATTTTTATGCTGAGAAATTCATAAAATAGCACATTTCAATTTTCATCAGCGGGTGGTCAAAAGAAAGTGCCCAAGTCTTAGGGGCGGTCAAAAAATGGGGTGTCTACATCAGGCTATCATCATTCATGTCAGACGGCCTCTGGCCCAATCATTCATGTCAGACGGCCTTTGGCCCAATCATCCATATCAAACGGCCTTTGGCCCAATCATTCATGTCAAACTATCATTCATGTCAGACGACCTTTGGCCCAATCATTCATGTCAGACAGCCTTTGGCCCAATCATTTTATATCAGACGGCCTTTGGCCCAATCGTTCATATCAAACTATCATTCATGTCAGACAGCCTTTGGCCCAATCATTCATGTCAAACGGCATTCGGCCCAATCATTCATGTCAGACGACCTTTGGCCCAATCATTCATATCAGACAGCCTTTGGCCCAATCGTTCATGTCAAACTATCATTCATGTCAGACGGCCTTTGGCCCAAATCATACATGTCAAACGGCCTTTGGCCCCAATCATCCATATCAGACGGTCTTTGGCTCAATCATTCATATCAGACGGCCTTTGGCCCAATCATTCATGTCAAACTATCATTCATGTCAAACGGCCTTTGGCCCCAATCATTCATATCAGACGGCTTTTATGTGTGTTTCATACTCATGATCATGATCGTATTTGTATTCACTTAGCCTTAAGCAAAAGACTGACAGTTAGAATACTCATTCTTAATTCAAACATACAAATCCATAAGGCATGTACATAAGTAACATTTGGGAAAAACAACATACTTGAACATATCTTTACTAAGATATTACTCACAGTGTTCTGCCGGTGGATTCGTCCTTATGCTCGACCCCTACACAATTCATAATACATATTGGGTCACAAACAATTCAATCCGTTCTTTAATCTATTTATTTCTCTTAGACTTCTTTATTTACCCCTTTAGGTCATTTACAAAGCTCAATGTATTCCTAAGAGTGCTTAGAAATGAAAAAGAACGGAAAATAAAACAAAAAACCCATTCACTACAACAAAATTGAATTTTTTATAGCTTGCAATGCATGCCGTAAAAACTCTTTTACGACATGCATACAAATGCCGTTATATGACATGCCGTGGAAAGTTAAGTATTATTTACGGCATGCAAGTAAAATTGGTAAAAAGTAATAAATTAAACATTAATGACATACTTTGTATGTCGTATATAACTTTTTACGACATTTTTGTCATGCCATAAATCATCATACTTTCTATGGCATAATTTTGCATGCCGTAGAAGGTTGTTTTTAATATATTTATAGCATGCTTTGTATGCCGTAAATAATATTTTACGGCATTTTCTTGCATGTCATAAATCATCACATTTTTCACGACATAATTTTGTATGCCGTAGAATATCATTTTTAATATATTTACGGCATACTTTGTATGCCGTACATAATCTTTTACGGCATTTTCTTACATGTCGTAAATCATGACACTTGTCGCGGCATAATTTTGCATGCCGTAGAAAGTTATTTTTAATATATATACACACGCACGAGAACATAACCTTGCCTAGCCGTATGCACATCCAAACAAAGACAACAGCTTATAAAGTGCGGCAACTTGTGAACAAACCAAGTAGTAGCTTATAAACTTAAAGCCCTAAATCTCTAAGGCATTAGCATTTTTTGGTAACACTGTTAGAAATATTTCAATTAAATTTGGCTCTTAACCAAGTTAGCTAGACTCATGCAATGAAATATGTTAGCATTTTCATTTCCATCATCTAATCTAACCTACATACAGATACATCTCTAAAATACTGAGCTTCCTCTGGAAGATAAATGTGTCAGTATACTTAACTAAGCAAGAACTTGCAGATTTTAACAAAAGAAAAATCAAACCAAATTTACTGCTGAATTTTCCACTAAGATTAAAATTTCAGTATTGGCAAATCCCCTTTATTTTATATCTCAGCATCACTGTCAACAAACATACACCAGTTTTGTCATGAAACTAGAATTATGTACATCTATGAAGATCCAACATAAATCTGAAAAAAAAGAAAAAGAAAAAAAAAAGAGAGAAGTAAGCTAGTGTCCCAAGTATCTCCCCTACCTTTTGGAAACCTGCAGAGATGACACCATCATTCTCTGAAGCAGTGAGTTCCTGCTCAACCTTTTCAAGACCTTTACTCACAGCTTGCATTTCTTCGGCTAAAGACTTCAATTGGATCTGGCCATTTGATATGCAAATTGAACAAGTGAAAGCATATAAATTAGAATAGAAACACACCAATTTAGCTGTAAGTTTCATTCTGCATTTACTTACCTACAACATCCTGAGAAGGCACTTCACCAGCATTAAGGACATAAACTATGTTCTTCACCTCTTCTGAGGTTTCATTCTACATAAACATTCAATTCAAATCATGAATCAGTTTCATCCTCTAATCATAATTCATAACCAATCAATCAAAAAGTCAATGAGTCATCAAATAATACTGACTATCTCCATCTTTTTTTTTTTTGATAAGTAACTGCCAGTCAATACATTGTACCACATATTAAATAATTAAACAAAACATAACAAAATTTCCAATCAACAGAATAAACAGTAATGCTTTTTGTCAACGTTTTCAATAGTAATAATCGAAACCCCTTTTCAATTTCAATTCATTTATACCACCAAAACAATCAAGATCTAATTCCTTGGTAAACAACAATACAAAACATTTTAAACATCAGACTTTATTCAGTTAAGACTAATATATCATCTATAATCCAAAAAAAATAAGGCCAAATCTCACCTAATTTAAACATCATCTATTAAATAATTAAGACTAATACATCATCTATCATCAAATTAAACATCAGATTTTAATGGACAAATCTCCATATTATAAAAAAAAACATATACCCAATCAATTTGTTTCACACCAAATCTCACCTAATTTATAATCCAAAAAATAAGAGAGTTCTTTTACTCTTCTTCATTTCTAATCATTTCTTACCAAATCACCCAATCCAAACAGATAGTTAGAAACAGGAACAATCAATCATATATATATATATTCATAAATTTTGACGACGAAATCATACTACAAGTGAGATAGTGAGTGTGTGTGTACGTCTAATCTGATTCTATACACACAAGTGAGATAGTGAGTGTGCATCATGTGCTATTTCATCCATAACCAATGGAAAGAACTCAAGAATGTATCCAATGTAAACTACTTTATCTCACCTTCAGGCTTATGCACAATGAATTTATAGACGTTTCAATTAAGCATTTTTTAGCCTCATTTCGACATATTAAATCCTGAGAGGGGAAGTGCCAAAATCTGGATTACGTCCATGGACAGCAATCAAATCGTTGAAAACCATACTGAATTAAATATAATGAAGAGCCACCAAGTATAGATAGGCTTCAGCTATATAAACTTTGAATTGCAAGAGGTACTGAAATATAGGAAGTTAAGAGTTGGGGCTGGAGTGCATTACAAACAATTAAAAAAAAAAACTACAATTGGCAATCCATAACATGTTACATAACCAAATCAATAGAAAATTTCATTGAAGAGCTATAAACACAACACAATTCAAAATACCTCACAAGCTTCTGTCTCTCTATGAATCCTTGCTACTTGAGATCATAGAGTTGAAATGAAACTACAAGGGAGAAAATTTTAGTGAGGTTGAAAATTGGATGTGGATGTAGATGTGTATGTGTTTAATATACTTTTCGAAACCCAGCTCAAGTTAGAACCCAAATTTTTCATTTTTTTTTTCTCAAACAAATATATGGCCTGGTATTGCTCAAATTAAAACACATAAATAATAAGTCTCATAT